>PVJI01004357.1:0-109475 GCA_004026765.1 Micronycteris hirsuta
GACAGGGGACGGATGGCGTTCATGTCCTGCCTTTTCTTTTATACAAAATGGAAGTAAGGAAAGACATTCCTGGCTGGGGTGCCCAGGGCCGTGGGTCTGGATTCTAGCTCCCAGGGCTGTGAGACCTTCACCAGCCCTCCCCTGCCCCAGGCCTCTCCCTTCCCATCTGTAAAATGGAGGCGGGCGGGCTGCAGTACCTTATGCTCAGGGTCCTGTGCAGTTTCATGGCCGGGGCTGCTGGATGGGCTTCCTCCGTAAGGACCGAGCAGTGGGGAGAGGGCTGCAGAAACCTTGGGGCACCGGCCACGTCGCAGACCCAAGCTCACACCTGTCCAGCATTTGGGGGCATAAAATGAAGAGACTGTGCACTCGAGGAACAGCAGGGAGCTGCCAACCATAACCAGACGGCTCTCACTCCATAGAACCCCCACAAGAGTACTCTGCTAAAAAAACAAAAACAAAAACAAAAAAGCTTCTGTTGACTAAATGGAAACCCTCAGCTGAGGCTTTGGGCCGACTTGGCCAGAAGACTTGCTGTTGGCAAAGATGTGTCTCCTCTCAAAGCAGGGCAGAGAACAGGAGCCCTGCTCTGCCCCGAGGCCACCGCCCCACCTGTCCCCACCCCAACCCCGTCCTGGCTGGACCCTACATTCTCCACATCGCCCCAGCTGGGCATGCGGGGCAGATGCCTGTCTCCAGCTGCTGTGTGCAGCCCCAAGCTGTTCCCCTGCTCTCTCTCTCTCTCTTTCTCTTTTTAACTTCTTTTTAGACAGAAGGGAAGGGAGGGAGAAACAGAGGGAAAGAAAAAAATCAATGTGTGGTTGACTCTTGTGCGCCCCCTACTGGAGACACAACCCAGGCATGTGCCCTAGACTGGGAATCAAACCGGTGACCCTTTGATTCGCAGGTTGGCACTCAACCCACTGAGCCACAGTAGCCAGGGCTGCACTCTTGATTATATACCGTCCTGGGGCTTCTCTCTCGCCTGTCCCAGCTCAGCTCCCAACACCACAGCCCCGGGAGCGGGGACAGGCACTCTCTCTGTTCAGCTCTCAGAGGGGGCTTAGCCCAGAAGAGCAGATTATGTGCTAAGATACCCAAATCCAAGGAAGAATCCAACCCTGCTGCCGCCCTATTCCCCTGCCTAGGGAGGCTGCCTCTTCCCCACCCCTCACTGGGAGGGGGGCTATTCAAAGCACCTGAATAGTCCTCTATCTACTAAATGAATCCATCGCTTAAAAAAACCTTCCAACAAAAAAAGCCCCATGGCCTGATGGTTTCATTGGTGAATTCTCCCAGACATTTGAGAAATAAATAATATTAATTCTATACAATATCTTTCCTGTTAGAAGGGGAACACTTCCCGATTGACTGTTTGAGGCCAGCATCACCCTGACATCACAACCAAGCAAAATATTTTAAAAGAAAAAAATACAGATGAATATCTTGCATGAACATAGATGCAAATACCCCCAACAAAGTGTGGACACGCAGAATCTGGCAAAACATAAAAACGACAATACATCAAAACAAAGGGGTCTTTTCTCTGGGAATGCAAGGCTGCTTCAGCGTTGGGGGTAGTTCACCACGCGGAGAGTAAACAACCACCGCACGACCATCTCCATCGACGCAGCCACGAGAGTTGACACAGTGCAACGCCCATGGATGGTACAAACAGCGGAAACTAGAAATAGAAGGGAACCTCCCTAACGGGAGACAGGGTGTCCCCACACGACCCACAGCTGCCGGTGGTGCAGGAGACCGCGGGTCTCCCCCTAAGATCGGAACTAGGCGGGAGTGCTCACTGCCCCCACTTACGGCACACGACGCACACAAACCAGTGAGTAAAACTACCCAGAATGAGTCAAAGCTGAACGCATTCCACACCACGTGGTTGCTGACAGAGAAGAGCCCACGGGAACTACAGAAAAGCTCCCGGGAACAATGAAGGAGTTTAGCAATTTTTTTGAAGTCAGTACACAAAATCAAGTACATATGTATATAATTTTGTACATAGGTATACACTTATACATACACAGACATGCAGTATGTTCCTGAGCTCAAAGACTCACTGTGCTGTGTGCGTGGGAGTGACAGCTGTGTATATCTGGTGATCTGATTGGCTACTGGACCGCCTCCCCATGGGGGCACAGAGGAGGGGCCCGAGTCTTCCCCTCCCACCTGACGGGACAGGCCAGTAGGACACCTCTGGCCGGGATCCCCTCGTGCCAGAGCTGCAGCATCTGGCTGGGAGAGTGACTTCCGCAGCTGATGAGGGGTGTTTGAGAACGGCCTGAGCCTCGGGTCTGGGAAAGGGGCTCCCCTTCCTTACCTCCCAGCCAGGAGCAAAGGGTTGGGTTTTTCATAGAGTGCCCCTTGGTGTTCATGCAGAAACATCATAACACGATGTTTCCTGCTTTCTAATTCTTGCTAAGTTCCAAAAAAGTTGAGTCATTCAGTAAGAGATTCATGCCTCAGTTTCCCTGGGTTCCCAAGCCATAAGAAAATCCTTTTGATGTCTCTAGGCAGACCGACTCTCTCTCTCTCTCTCTCTCTCTCTCTCTCACACACACACACACACACACACACACAGCCCCTGTCCCCAGCAGACCCACAGGCTGGCTCTTTCCAGGGTGCACAGACAGAGCAGGGCCTGCTATGCACACAGAGGCCCCTTAGGTGGGGCAAGGGCCCAGAGCTGAGCGGTGTGATGGCTGCACAGCCCGTGCCAGCCCGAGAAGGGTGAGTCCCTCCACGCCACCCACACGGCCTCCGAAGCTGGAGCAGCACACGGGCTGCTGCTGCTCTGCAGCAGAAGAGATTGGATTCCAGCAGCATGGTGGGGAGGCTCTGCCCCTTCTTCCTGCCACCTGTCCCCTTCGAGAGTCTCTGGTGTGGCAGCCTCAGGCAGCCTGCAGCCACCTGTGAGGTGGCCCCGTCACCCACTTCCTTTCACAGGGGGGACCCCGAGAGAGGAGAGGGGCGAGAACTGTCCAAAGGCACCTGGTCAGGCAGGGACAGTGACCCCACCAGAACCCTGAACTCCTGGCTTCCCATCCGGGTGCTGTTTGCTGTGTGACGCTGCCAGTCCAGGGCCCCTTTCCTGTCAGGGAAGTGGGCTCTTTCCCACTGAACAACGAGATTCAGGCCAGGGGATGCTCCCATCATGTAGCTGAGGCCCAGTCCTGCGGTGGGGACACAACTCGGTGACTTCAGAATCACCAGGAAAGGGTGTCCCCCTTTCAGACCCCTGGGGACATACCCCCAGAGCAGCAGACCCCGGGAACAGACATTAGGCTGCCCGGGAACAGCAGAGCAGGTGAGGCCGCCCGGGGCAGCGAGCAGCCTGGCATGGACTCAGTGTTGGCCGGGTGGCAGGAGTTCGAGTGTGGACAGAGCGGGGGGAAGGCTTGGTTTTGAAACATCTCGCTTTTCTTCCTTTCTTTTTTTTTAAGAAAAACCTTATGTTAGGCTTACCTTCTTTTTTATTTTTTAAACATTTTTAAATTTATTCTCAGAGAAGGGAAGGCAGGGAAAAAGAAAGGGAGAGAAACATCAATGTGTGGTTGCCTCTTGAGCACCCCCTATTGGAGACCTGGCTCACAACCCAGGACATGTGCCTGACTGGGAATTGAACCAGCAACAACCCTTTGGTTCTCAGTCCTGCACTCAATCCACACCAGCCAGCGTGAAACATCCCGTTTTCAAAATGACAGGGCAGTGAATGTGGTGCAGTGATCACAGACATTAGCTTTGGAGTCCAGCAGACCTGGGTGTTGGCCCTCACTGGAGGTGTGGCCCTGAGCCTCTGTTCCTGAGTCTGCTGAACGGAACGGGATGGAACAGTCCAGTCTCTGCTCAATAAATGGTAACTGATAAATGGCAAGTGATGCTACATGTTTTAAGTCCTCAATTTAACAGACACAGCACCCAAAGAGGTCAGCCCCCACAGCTGGTGCTTTTTTTTTTTAAGATTTTATTTATTTATTTTTAGAGAGGGAAAGGAGAAAGAGAGGGAGAGAAACATCAATGTGTGGTTGCCTCTTAAGCGGCCCCTACTGGAGACCTGGCCTGCAACTCAGGCATGTGCCCTGATTGGGAATCGAACAGGCATCCTTTTGGTTTGCAGTCCGGAGCTCAAACCATTGAACCACACCAGCCAGGGAAAAAGTGATCAGAGGGAGGGACAGGGATTGGAAGGAGGGGAGCTGTCCACTGTCTCAGTGCTGATCTGTCTGTTACTCCATCGTGGGCAGGAGCCCAGAGCCTTCCAACTCTCCAGGACCCGTTATAAACTGCCAGGTGGTGTTTGTGGAGGAGTGGGGACTGGAGTGGGACCGGGAACTAGGGGAAATAGCATTTCCTGAAGAGTCTAGTCCTGGGGATACAAGACAAGCTTCACCGCCGCTCAGAGACAGGAAATGAACAGAGGCCGGACAAGCTTAGAAGTCAGGCCCAGCTCAGAGAAGCCCTTGTTCGTGGGCTGGTTCAGTGCCTCACAGTCGAACACTTGGGAGGATCTATCACATGCTTCTGTCCTCCGGGACCTGATCCGGGTTGCAAATAAAGAAGCTGCCGCCGCCACGGGCGGGTTTAATGGATTTTCAAGGCAGAGTGCAAACCTCCCTGGCCGGCAGTGTGGGCGCGGCAAGAGTGCAGTGGAGAGGCACGGCTCCATGTCCGGCCAGGCAGACTCTAGCTAGCCTGCAGCTCCTTCGGTTTGCCCAGCGGCGGGGACGCTGGGGTGCAGGTGGTCGAGGCCTGAGCTGGGCAGGGTTTGACATTCTGGTCTCAGATCAGCCCCGGGATCTCTGTGAGGCCTCGGGCAATCTGCTTAGCTGCAAGGCTGCGTCACCCCACCAGTCAGGGGGACGGCAATCTCCATCCTGGAAACGGGGACTTGGGAAATGCACGTAAGTGCTCAGCAGCAGGCCTGGTCCCCAGGGAGCTCTCAGACCATTGTACGTGCAGCACACACTGACTGCCTTTACCACCCAGCTGGCGTTTTTGGCCCAAGGATCCAGTTCAGGAAGGGGGGCAGAGAATGGAAGAATGTGAGTGCTGGTCGATCGGGCATCGGGAGAAGAGAGTGGAGGGACCAAATTGGGGCATCAGAAGGGTCATGTGACCACTGTGAGGTGCTGAGTCTGACAAGTCTGGGTCTACCTCCCCCCTCACCTCCCTGATTAGCTCTGACACCGCAGGCATGTGCTTCACTTTTTCAACCTCAGTTTCCCCATCTGTGTGATGGGGTAACTGCAGCCTCTCTCCTGTGGCTGGGAGGATTAAATGAGATGTGGTAGGCAGTGTGTCTGCACCACAGCAAGCCTTTGACAACTGTTCCTCGTGCCCTGAGTCCCATCAGACAGTGGTGCCTCGACTTCTCCCGGGAGGTCCCCTGTGGAGATCGCAGGCTTCTCCTCCCTCCGTGGAGCCCACTTCCTTCTGGGTCTGGCCTGGGGGGCCTGGGACAGCCCTGGAGACAGAGGCTAGCAAAGGCCCTGTCCAGACAGCCGGTCCCTCTTCCGCCTGGTAGCGGGGAGTGAGCTGGAGGCCCAATGCTTCTGTCGGATGGACCCTGGCCGCTGACTCTGCTTGCTCGGCGGCAGGGCTGGTCTGTGGGTGAGCGTGAACAGCCTAGAGGGACACCAGTCTGGGACTGGGCAGCAGCGGGCAGCAGGGAGATTGCTGGACAGTGAGTGAGGGCCCTGGGTCCCAAGCCCAGGTCTGCCACTCACCAGCCACATGTCCCTGTGCAGAGCACGTCACTCCTAGGATCTGCTTCTTCATTGTGCAATAAGAGCATCTCCGGATCAACCCCAGAATTCCCGGGGCTCTACAGGGTCACATGAAAGAGCAGGTGTGTGAATGCTTTGAAAACGGGGAGCTGCTGCCTGGCTCAGGGGCAGATGTGTCCCCAGGGTGGCTGGACACTCCGGGACCCAGAGGTTGCCACCTGAAAGGGACTGACCTTTCTGCCCTTCCGCCTGGCCTTGGGCTGCCATCAGGACTGGCTGCCACCTTTCTCTCTGGCTTCCCGCAGGCCCACCTTCTCTCCAGAACCACAAATGTGCACCAGGCTTCGGCCTCTGGGCATGCGCTCAAGATACCTCCCTCCCCCCGGAATGGCAGCTTCTAGCCCCCTCCCCATGAATAAATCCAGAACCCTCCCATTCCTCAAAGGGGAGTGCTGTCTGTGACCACTGCCCTTTGGTGGGGCCTCTCCTGGGGGCATTGGTGACATCCCAGTGTCTGTTCAGTTTACACGAGTCTTTTGTCTCTTTCTGAAGGTAGGTGCGGAGAGGACCACTCTCCTCCCCAGCCTCTCTTTAGGGGTAGGGGTGTCGTGTGTTTTCAATCCTATGTGTGTGATTTCCATATACAGTGGAAAGAACGTGGATTTTCACGTCCAAAAGATGTGATGATCCGGCCATCTTAATCAATCATCCTCTTCTATCTATGCACACCTACCTGGAGTGACCTTGAGCAGATTCTCGACCTTTCTGAGTCTCAGCTCCTCCCCCTGTCCAGACGGGCTCGCGGTATCTATGCTGGAGGGTTGTGGCAAGAATGCCCGGCGGCACATGTGCCCCCATATAGAACCTCGCTAACCTGTCTAACGGGAGGAGACTGGACCCCGCGTGGGAGCCCTCCCTCCGGGCAGGGTCACAGCACTTACTTGCTCCTGTGGACATCCCACCCTCTGCATGGACATCCCACCCTCCTCTGCAGCTCGGAGAAGCGTGTCAGGCAGATCTGGCCCCAGTGCCGTCCCCTCTGCAAGCGCCAGCGTTTCACCGTCCCCGGTCAGGTGGCTGGGTTCTTGAGTCCTTTCGAAAGGGGCAGCGGGGACCCTGTGTCAGGGCCTGCACAGGAGCAGGCCTCTCCTTCCCTCAGCGAGTGCGACCTCACTGCCTGTGTCTGAAGCCACGTGGGACCCTTGGCTCAGGGAGGCCCAGCCTGGTGGCAGCCACAGCAACCAGAGACCTGGGCATTACGGCGGCCCCCTCCCCGCTCCCCGGAGACAGGAAATATTGTTCACAACCATAAAATGAGCCTCTGATTCTTAGCAAACTAAGTCAAAACATTCTGAGTGTCTTTCTGGGACTTAGTCTTTCAGTGTCGTCATTAAGAATTCAGGAAGCAAATGACCTTCAGCATGTGTGTGCACGCGGGCATGTCCATGACTATACTGCGGTGAGCCCTGGTGACCTGGCCTCCAATATAATTTTAAAGTCGAGATAACTTCATGTTCCAGACCAAGGGCGTGGCTTGAGAAGGTGACCACGCACCTCTAGCGTGTGCAGAAGGCACTGGCTTTGTTTTGTACCAACTCTGTCACTGGGACTCCTTCAGCCTCGGCATTCTCATGTCTGAAACACACGTGTGTCGCTCAGCTCCCTCATGGACTGGAACTTGCTGCCTCACCAGACCTGGGCAGATGGTGTGCGGCTGACAGACGCAGCAGCTGGGACTCAGGCCGGAATGCTGAGTATCAGCCACACCAGGGCTCTGCTGAGGTTGGCCGTGGACAGATGAAGCTGAGGGCTCACGGTCAGGGTCAGATAAAGGCCTCTCCTGCATGAGGGAATGATCAGGGGGTGCCACAGTGAGGCTCAGGATCCCCATCCCCATCCCCAGCAGGCTTGAGGATGCTGCTGAAGCCCAGGCTGAAAGACAATGGGAAGAGGGCATCATAAACTGAGAACAGCCCCCCGTCCCTGGCGGCTGCTGCCCTGAGCCAGAACCTTGGTCATATGGATGGAGAAATAGGGCTCCCTCCCCTCTCAGCAAAAGGAGTCCACCTGAGCCCCCCAGCTCAGCCCGGAGAAGGAAGAGCACCAGCCCTGGGAAGCTCAGCTGGGACAGGATGGCTAAGACCTCAGCGTCCAGGTCTGGCTGGGCTATTGCTCCGGGCTGGGACAGGTGGCACTGAGGTGTGAAGATGCCCAGGCGTACCTCCCTTTTCTCAGCGACTCAGCGAGACTTCCTGGACTTAGCCTGGCTTTGACACACATAGGGGAACATGGGTGGGGAGGGGGCTGCAAGGAGCCGATCGCCCTGCACAGAAGCCTGTGGGGCTGCTTCTCTCAGAGAGAGAGAGAGAGAGAGTGTGTGTGTGTGCATGCATCAGCGGGGATTTCTGTGATAGAAGCAGCCAGATTCCCGAGAGGGAAGAGGAGAGGGAAGAACGAGAGGCGAGGGGAAAATTGGGGGTGGGGGAGACAGATGGAGACACAGCAGTGGGAGAGAGAGAAGAGAAGCACAGCAAAAGAAAAAGAGAGAAAAGGAGGGGGGGAGAGGGAGGAAGGGAGGTGGAGGGGAGAGCCGAAAGGGAGAGTAAGCGAGCTGAGCAGAGAGAGGGGAGGAAGAGAAAGCCAGGGAGCAGGAGGGTGCGCGAGCGGAGACGGAGGGATGGGGTGAGGGCAGGAGGAAGCAGAGGCAGAGTGCGGGGGCGCAGGCGCCTGCAATCCAGGATCCGAGGGCGCTGAAAGCGTCTGATTCAGCGGCGCAGCCGGCGCTTGCCCGGGAGGTGGCGCGGGGCTCCGGAGTGGCTGCGCGCCCAGGTGCCTGCCCGGGAGGTGGCGCGGGGCTCCGGGGTGGCTGCGCGCTCTCCAGGGAACCATGGCGGCCGGGACCAGGGGCGTCCGGGCGGTGGGCTGCGCCGTGGAGGCGCCGGGTTGCGGGCCCTGAGCGCAGGCGGCGGGCGCGCACCATGAACTCGTGGGACGCGGGCCTGGCGGGGCTGCTGGTGGGCACGATGGGAGTCTCGCTGCTGTCCAACGCGCTGGTACTGCTCTGCCTCCTGCACAGCGCCGACATCCGCCGCCAGGCGCCGGCGCTCTTCACCCTCAACCTCACGTGCGGCAACCTGCTGTGCACCGTGGTCAACATGCCTCTCACACTGGCTGGCGTCGTGGCGCAGCGACAGCCGGCTAGCGACCGCTTGTGCCGCCTGGCTGCCTTCCTCGACATCTTCTTGGCCACCAACTCCATGCTCAGCATGGCTGCGCTCAGCATTGACCGTTGGGTTGCTGTGGTGTTCCCGCTGAGCTACCGTGCCAAGATGCGCCTCCGCGACGCTGCGCTCATGGTGGCCTACACGTGGCTGCACGCGCTCACCTTCCCAGCCATCGCGCTCGCCCTGTCCTGGCTGGGCTTCCACCAGCTGTATGCGTCGTGCACGCTCTGCAGCCGGCGCCCCGAAGAGCGCCTGCGCTTCGCCGTCTTCACCGGCACTTTCCACGCGTTCAGCTTCCTGCTCTCCTTCATTGTGCTCTGCTGCACGTACTTTAAGGTACTCAAGGTGGCCCGATTCCACTGCAAGCGCATCGATGTGATCACCATGCAGACGCTCGTCCTGCTCGTGGACATCCACCCCAGGTGAGGGAGCCCCAGGTGCAGGTGCTGGGATGGGCTGCCTGGGACTCGGTGCTGGGAGGGGGGTCTTTGTTAGAGGAAAAGGGAGCTCATATATGCCCCCGTGCTCCAGTGTGCAGGCTCGGACCAGACCCCTTTCCAAGGAATCTCCATGTCCTCTTTGGAAAACCCAGGTGGGGGAGGGGCCAACGCTGCCAGTCTTAAGACAGAGGCACGGAGCATCAGCAAAGCGGGGCAGCCCGAAGTGTGGGTGAGAGAATGCACAAGCTTGTGGCAGCACCAGGGTGGGAACCACAGAGCCAGAACTTCGTTGGACTCCTTATACTTATTCTCTGTGTTTGTGGTTTTCACTCTAAGCAGTGTACACCAGGCAGTGTTCTCGGCTTCCTGCCGGAGGCCTTTCAAATGTTCTCCTCCGGCCCCGAGAGCCTGACCTGGATGTTTAGGGGGCTGCGTAAGAGCTCTCCAACCAGACCGACCATGCTTTCGGGTCTGTCTCCTCCCTGGGGTCTGCACTGCCTCTGCATGTGCCTGGGCGAGTCCTGGGGCTGCCCCTCCCTCGGTGGGCCCTTAAAGGAGTATCTGAAGGAGTCCGAGGGAGCAGGGAGGGGTTCTTCTGCTCTTCCCAGATAGCACTGTCCTGTGTCTTCTGTGCTTGGAGCCTGGACAGCTCTGCAGAGAGACGGTGTCACCCCCGAGGTTCCCACCCACCTCCACCCTCCCCTGGCGGGAGACACCTAGCTGAGGCGTCCTGAGCTCACCTTGGCTTTCCTCACAGGGGAGGAAGGGAGAAGGGAAATGCTGGTGGTGTTTCTGTGGATTCTGCTACTGTGCATCCCCAGAAGGCACATGGTGAGACTGGCAGAGAGCACCCATGGGCGAGGCCAGGGCAGGGAGGGAGCTCCCCAGGGTGTGAGTGCCCCCCCACCCCAGGGAGAAGCAAGCTCACAACTGAGAGGGACAGACCAAGAGGTGTCAGTCTGAGCGAAGGTTCCTTCAGTCCTGAGTTTTTCCTGCCCATGAGCAGTAAAAGAAGTCTTTGAACTTTGTGGTGTCTGCACAAGGGCGTGCCTGCGTGTGTTCACTGTCCCTCCTCCGAATGGCCCTTCCTGGTTATATGCTGACAAATTAGATGAGGACTCGTCATAGACCCTTTCTCACAGAACCACATATAACATGTACATGTGCGTGACCTGCAGGGCACGCAGACCCATGCGTTCGAATGTGTGAAGGCCACACACAATCCCGTGTGTTCACATATCAACTGCATGTGTGACAGACCCACCACCACAGTGCACAGGTCACAGGTGTGGCCTGCGTGCACACCGGCACGAGGACACGGGCTGACTCACTGCTCGTGTCCGTGTGCGAGGCGCCGCCATCTGCAGCCACTGTGGCAGGGCAAGTACCCTTCTCGTCACACGGGGCCGGGGGCCTCACTCTAGAAAGTGCAGCCCCAGGACCGGGTGGGGCTGAGACTGCTCTGGAAGCTGTAGGCACGGTGAGCCCTCAGGACCTGGGCCCTTCCCAGAGCGGCCCCTCCCCGGGAGTCTAACAGTTGGGGAGGGGAGGGCCGGAAAAGGAATCGGTTCTTACTTAGATCGGTTCACACTCCGTCTCTGCTCTCCTGCAGGTTCCAGAAGAAGAGGAGCTGCGGCTCCTCTTCAGCCCATTTAGGGTGTAGGGCCAGCTCTGCTCTCCGCTCCGACTCCAGGCTGACAGGGCAGCGAGAGTTCCCAGGGGTCTCAGCACAGAGGCAGCGGCTCTGCTGACCACCAGTCCCCTCTGCTCCCCTTCTCTCCCTTCCCCTCTCCTCCCCTCCCCTCAGGGGCTACCTTGACTCTTCTAAGCTCAGGAATGCTTTGGGAGCCCTGCCTGCCCAGGAGCAGCCCCAGCCCACACCGGGGAGCTGTGACCAGGTCAGACAGGCCCCCTGGGCCCCACTGGCCAAGGGCTGGC
Source organism: Micronycteris hirsuta (assembly GCA_004026765.1). Classification (NCBI taxonomy): domain Eukaryota; kingdom Metazoa; phylum Chordata; class Mammalia; order Chiroptera; family Phyllostomidae; genus Micronycteris; species Micronycteris hirsuta. The sequence goes on from PVJI01004357.1 coordinate 11,341, forward strand.
CTGAGGGCACGGCATAGTGGGCAGGTACAACAGCACTCACTGCCCCTCCCAAAACACCGTCTGCCTTTCCCTGAGGCTCTGTCCCCAGAGAGGGTGGGGGCAGGCAGTGGGGCTCCCTGGCAGCTGACCCACAGGCTTCCTCCTTGGCGGTTCACATCAGAGAAACCACAGAGCTAACTGAGGGGCCTGCCCCTGGCGCCCCCAAGCCCGAGGCACCGAGGCTCCAGGAGGACAGGCCAAGCCTTGGGGCCAGGGCGGTGCTGAGAGTCGGGGCACCCGGGGGCGCCAGTCTCAACCGGCTTCCCCTCTGCACAGCCAGGACGTCAGGTGCCTTCCGCTCACCAGCCGCCTCTCAGGACCTCCTGGGGCTTAATTAAAAGGGACCAGTTTGCGCGCCTCCAGGCCCAGGCTTGTCAAGAAGCTCCCTCCTGGTGCCCACTCTTCCCACAGAGTGCTGAACGTGGCGAGTGGCAGGCTGGGCCCCTTTGCTTAGACACCACCAAAAGATCAGGGACCCTCTGTGCTGGATTAAACCTGGGGCCCTGCGAGGCGTTCCCCACACCTGCCTTTCTGTGGCGGTTTCTCGAGTCACGACGATCACAAAGCAATTCGGAATGCCTGACATTTTATTACCCTCCTTGTCCTCTAGCTGCCCAGTCGGCTCCGTTCACCTCTCCCGAACCACAGCTCCGGACTAATTATACAGGTCCCCCACCTGCTGCCACCAGAGACTTGGGCTGTCATCTGACATGGGGCACCGACGGGAAGCCGGGGCAGTGATGCGGCAGTCCCACTGCGGGCTGCCACTCGCCCTCACAGAGCGGGACAATGCCGGGTCACACTCATCCTGTGTGTGGTGAACGGCCGCGGGGACTGACGGGGGACCGACCGTGGAGGGGTCTGAGCCATGGCGTAGTAGACGGAAGAGCCCATGGAGGGAACCCGCTGTGCCCTTGGTTTTACAGATGAGGACACTGGGGTGGTCAGGGAAGTGGGGGATCGCCTACTTTAGCAGCCATAGGAAGTGGCCGAGACCCCAAGACTGCTGGGCGTGAAACGGTGCAGACAGCGGCGGGCACACCGTCGGTGTCAGTATTTGGAAGTTCTGAATGAAGCTTAGAAACTGCTAGCTGAAACATGCTGCATCTCCCACCTTGACAAACACACCTTTATAATGCTTTGCAAGGTGGGGTTCAAATTTAGAACGCCCTGGCTCCTTGGAGCTCATGGTGGGGAGCACTGAGCTGCCCCGAGCACACAGCCCCCGATCCTCCTCCCCACCCCTGCTCTCCCCAGCACTGCGGGGGCTGCCCTTGTACAAAGTGGACGTTCCAGGTTGTACCTCCGCGTGGCACTCACTCATACTGCCCCTCGGGTCTCCTGCCAAGCACACGGGTGGGTGGACCGGGAGGTGTCCGCACGCCTTCTGGAAGCAGGATCGGGGCCCTAGGGGGAGGACTTTTGTGTTTCCGGTCAGGGCCTACGGTGAGGCTGTGAGCTCGGGGATGGGGGGACACTGCCCTTAGCCCTATGAACTCTTTGTTCAGTGGGGACAGGGGAGGGCCTCTTGACGTCCAGGCCCAGGACACAGATCCCTCTAGCAGGACTGCTGACACCGGTGTCCTGGCCCCAAACTCAAGGCTCTTCTCCGCCACTGACCAGCTCGATGCCTGGGCCTTTGCTTCATTTTCCTAAAAGCCAGGAGACAAATCCGATACTCAGAGTCCTCAGAGTGTGGGCTCCAGACTGGCTATGGTCACCTGGGGGTTGCGTGGGACCCAGACCACTGTACTGCCATGGAGGTGCCTGCAGCCGGCAGGTTTCAGCTGCGGTTGCAGATACTGACTTGGCAGATATTCCCACCATTCTGTCCCTTCTGCCCTGCCATGGAAGCCTACCGGGAACATCTCTGTGACCCCACAGGTCACCGTGCTGCAGAGCCTGTCTCCTTTTGCCACTAGGAAACGCTGTGTCCCATCAGAGCCTGTGGGAATCCCACCCTGGCCTCATGCTTGTACTCTGGGAGAATGCGCCCAGCCAGGGGAGCGCTGCACCCTAGCCCTCTGCACCATCCGGGGCCTGAGGACTCCAGCTGCCACCACTGGGCCCAGGAGTATCTGGAGAATTCGTTCGTATGGCTACATGCAGCCTACTCACTGCTCAGTGGTCCTACGGGAGGCAGCGGGGCCTAGGGGACACACCCCAGATCTTGGAGTCAGGAGACCTGGACGGAGTCCGGTGTGTCTCCAGCTCACTGCACAGCCCAGGCGTGGCGTGCATCTTTCTGGCCCTCGGTGTCCTCAGCTGCAAGTAAAGAAAACAATAGCTCTCGGGGCTACAAGATTTCAAGGAGCTCGGTTGTGCAAAGCTATGAATAGTGGGGCAAAAATGGCAAGCACAAAGTCATTGTCCCATTGTTCCGGGCGCTGGTGAGTTGCTCTCACACTGCGCTTAAACAGTGATGACAAGTGGGAGGACCGCTCTGCTCCCCTCGGGACCTGGGGGACTGCCCTGCCTTCTTGTTCCTGCTGCCAACCTGCTCCCGCCTGGGAGCCAGGGAAGCCCCAGGTAGAGAAGAAGAATCCATTTCCCCACAGGAGGTAAGGAAGCAGCTCCTGGCCAGCAACGCCAGACAGGGTGGGTGTCCGTGACACATGCTGGCCTCACCTGCATCCCACTCTTTGGGGGGGGCAAGCCCCTCCCTTTCCTGAGCCCCAGATTTCCCATCCGAAGCTGGGCTGGGTGGTTGAGAGGATCTCTCGTGCTCCGTGGGACCTCGGCCGTACTGTGCAGCCTGTCTGTCCCGGAGCGGACGCCTGACCAGGCCTGTGGGAGGCTCACCCCACGTGGGGCGGGCACGGCACCTGCCCCAGGCCCCCTCTGGGTGGTTCTAAAGCATCTGAGAAGTGGGCGACATCGCCAGGGTCACAGATCGGAGGAGGGCCGGGCCCAGTGCCTCCACCAGTTTGGCACCCCCCACCCCACCCCATGATGAGTCATGTTTATGACTTTGGTGCTTGTTTAGGGGTGACCAGCCTGCTCTCCTCCTCTCAGCGGGTGACTGTTCCATGGTCGCCCCGGACACCTGCTCATGTCCCGAATCTCCAGCAAGTCTCACCCCAATCGCACCAACAGTTCTGGCAGAAATATTTTACTATTAAAACAAAAAGTCCTGTGTTGAGCAGAATACGTCCCAAACGCTGCACCCTAGAGTCACCATTGTCCTGGTTTTCCTGGGACAAGAGGGCCCCAGGGTGCCAGACTTGGAGCTTTGAAACCAAGATCGCCTCAGGCAAACCAAGGTGAGCTGGCCTCACCGCGCCTGGAGCTGCTCTGGGTGGGCCTCACGCCTTCTCTCCACGCCCACCCGTGTGCTGCACTTGCCACTCGAGCCCGAGGACCTGCGTGCTCAGCTCTGCGGAAACCCAGGTACAAATGGAGCGTCAGGAGATTTAAGACTGGCTCTCGCTCCGTGACCCGGATCAAAGCCACCCTTCCGTCCCCCACCCCGTGCTGCTGTGTTCTTCAGTTTCTGGATGAGCTGATGCCCTGGTACCTCCCTACATAGGAGCCCCCACCACAGTTGCTAAGACAGCACATGTTACTCAAGAAGTGTGTGTTGTTATTGATATAGGAATTAGAAATCAATTAGTAGTATCAGTCACACGTAATAAATGTTCGGCTGGTACGAAACCTGTTTGTACCAACCCAAACTCTGGTTCCTGACTCTCCAATTTCCTGGAAAGGCACCAGGCGAGGGAGGAGAACCCTGCCAGAATTTCAGGTGCCTTCAATCCAAATGCATGCAGAATTGCCCACTTGTGATCAGGAAAATGATGAAGAAGCCTGTCGGTTAAGTATCGATCACAGTTCTTGTGGAAGGAAGCGGGGCGGCTGCCCTGGCCTGTCTTCTGCGCACCAACCTGGCTCATGACTGCCTCTCCCTGCCTTGCTTTCATTGAACAGACTGGCTATTTTTGGAACCAGGTCACTGCAGCCCAGTCCTGGCTCTGCCCAGCTGTCTTCAGTCCTGGGGCAGCTCCGTCCACAGTCTTCCTCCCTGCTCACTTTTGGAATCCTGTGATTTATTTTCAAAGCAAACAGTGGAAACACATGCCGTCATTGGCCCCACGGAGGGGAGCACGGGCTCACCTTTTCTCGATGGTAGTCCCGGACAGACTCGCTGGTGCTCAGGCGCTTCCCTGGGGCTGCAGGACACGGATCCCGCAGGCCACTGCCATCCACCTGTGTGAGCCGTCTGTGCGTGGAAGGCCCCGGGGGGCAAAAGGGGAGTCAGGCCCGGGGGGTGGGTAAGAGGCGTAGGTGGCAAACTCCTGATTCCATCCTCAAAGCGGTGTCCCGATTCTCCAGGGACTCGTCCCTCTCTTAGCTTCTCAGATCTTGGTCCCTGAAGGAGTTGAGCAACTTATCTCTCAGCGACACCCTAAATGGTGTCCGTTGCTCGTAGCTGGGCTGAGGCTTTGGGGTGAAGGCACAGGGCTGAAGGTGCAGAGGGAAGGAGGCCCCGTTCACACTGTGCACGGAGTCCAGGTGGCCCAGGTGAAAAGGATCAGCTTTGTGTCCCACGGCTGCGGGTTCAAATCCTGTCTCCACTCTCCACTGAGGCAGTTCACTCAGCCTCCCTGAGCTCACGTTCTTCATTGTAAAACAGGGCAGGTAAAACGTCCCCTGGCAGGTAACACGCACCTGGCGGGATCGACTGTAGCGAGGGTAAGCATTAGAAATAGTACTTAGTATGGGCTCCGGGCTGGGGCTCAGCTGGCGTTCAGTGAATACGAGATATACAATGATTTCACGTTATTTGCACTTGCCCGGGTGCTGGTCTCACCGCGTTACCCCCTGAACACACTCCACGCATCTGTGTGCTCTCATGCACATAACTCTCCAAACAGTCCTTCGCAGCATTTCATTACGTGGCTTCCCAAGTGCCACAGATGATGGCCCTAAGGCTCAATGGTGTCACACAGCATGCCCACGGCCACGCGGCTGCAGCCAAGACCTGACCTCGGGTCTCCCTGGCTGCACAGCCACGTGCCAGCACAGTAATGCACTGCGACCTGGGCAGGTCGGCCTGGGAGTCACCGTGTCCCCATCTCTCCCATGCAGTGTGCGGGAGCGCTGCCTGGAGGAGCAGAAGAGGAGGCGCCAGCGAGCCACCAAGAAGATCAGCACCTTCATAGGGACCTTTCTCGTGTGCTTCGCGCCCTACGTCATCACCAGGTGAGCCCGAGCGGCGGATGCTAACGTGGCGGGTGGGACGGGCACAGGGCTTTGGAGAGCAAAGCAGGGCCTGAGTGACCTTCAGCAGTCCCTGGTCTCTCTTGGCCACATGTTACTGCAGACCGTCCATAGAGGGGTGAGCATGAACTTCACAGGTTTGATGGGAAGGATGGTGCGTACTTTCTCCCAGTAGCCGTGAATCCTTTTGGAGAAAACTCAGAGCTGAAGGGGCTGTAAAAGACTCTCCCACTTCATTCCCAAATTGCACCCTTCATCCTGGGCCCCACCCCCAGGGGGCCCTAAAGGAAGGACCAGGGGAAAGACAGAGGAAGACACCACAATGGTGGTTGCAGGAGAGCCCAGCCCTGGGCGTGCTTGGCCGGGACATGCTGGGCGACAGCAGGGCCACGCGCCATCCCTGTTGGCACAGGGAGCAGGGAGCACAGGTGGGCTCACCTGTCCTGCAGCCCCAGGGATCTCCCACTCTCACTCCAGCCGTGGTGGGCTTGTTGTGTTCTTTTTGAGTCCCCAGCCCCATGCCAGCCAAGGTTGCTGCACCCTGGCCGCCGGACTGTGCATTCCAAAAGCCAGTGTGCTCTGACTATAGAATTTTCTCCACATGTTTTATGCAGAAAAAAAAAGTATCACCCCATCAGTTTTGTGCACTGGAAGGGAAGTAAAACCCCACAACTTTGTTGCTGAAGTGTAGTTAGGGTGAATGAACACTAGGAGGCAGCAGTGGGGCAGAGGTGGGCTTGTAGGAGCCAAGATGTTTATTCTGACAACAGGTGAGCTGGACCTGGCATGACTCTGCCTTGCAGGGCACCTTGCATGGTACTCTCCTGGACCCCACAGCACCCCCAAGGGGTAGGCTGGGCAAGCGCTGGGAGCTGCACCGACATATGGGGACACTGAGGCTCCGAGAGGAAAGGGATCGGACAGGCCATTTGGCTAAGAAGGCACAGGGCAGCCTGAGCCCCGCTGGGACAGCCACCGAGCAGCCCTGGGGACGCTCCTGGAGGCAGCGCCAACTCATTGTTCTCTGCCTCCTTCCTGTCCCTGGAAGTAAAAGTCAAAGCCACTGAGGCAGCGACAGGCTGACTGCATGGAGTCCAGAGGGGAAAGAAAAGAGCAAGCTGCTCTCTTAAACTTACCCTGGAAGATGGGGTTCCCACGGCCCACTGGGCGCAGGAGAGCCTGGCCCCTGGCACGCTCAGCCTGGACACACCAGTCCAGCTTCTGTGCCCGAAGCTGGGCCACCCTCTGTGTCTGGGCAACATCCTTGTCTCAAAGACGAGGGTTCTGAGGCTCAGCCAGGTGCCGGCCTGGGTCAGCCTCACCCCAAGCCTGCATGCAGGCCCTTGTGCTGCACCAATGGTGTCTCTGCTGGGAGCGCGGAGTTCCCGCTTTCCTCCCAGAGCGACCTGGGGAGGCAGTTCCTACCCACGTCCCACTCTGAACCAGAGAGCTGCCGCTTCTGGGATGACTGAGACCGAGTTGCTGGAGTGTCACCGAAACCCCTCATTGAGCTGTCGGCGCAGAGCTGGCTCTGCCCACAATGGTGCCGCAACTGTCTCTATCCAGGCAGCCCCCTCACTGCTGCCTCCCATCTGAGCCTCAAGCACGGAGCCGAGGGGAGGGGTCTGGGAACAGTGGTGGGGACCTCGGAGCTGGCGGAATCGGGACTTGAGGAAGACAAGGGGCTTCTACTGTGACATCTGCCACCCTCCGAGTTGATGGAGAGGATCAGGCTGTCTGGGAAGGGACTTCCTTCTCTTTGTCCCCAGCGTATCCCCACCTGCCCGACAACGTTCTCAGACGGGGAAGCATCCATCTTGGGTCAAGAACCACTCAAGTCTTCAAACAGCTTCTCGAGCTTCCCTCACACAGCTCCCTGACTGTAAGGGAACGTGAAGTCTCTGTCACTGAGTGGGTACACCGGTAACGCACCTCGGAGGGGCCAGCACTTACCTGACTGCACTTAGTACAGCGCTCCTGCAAGGTAAGCACTAGCACCCTCATCTTACCGAGGTTCAGAGCTGCGAGAAGAGTTTCCCAAGGACGTGGGAGGAGCAACTTGCAGAACCAAGGGTTGAAGGTCGGCATCCAGCCTGCTGGCAATAATGTAGCCTTGCAGCCATGCTGCATCTCCAAAGCTCGGGGACCGGAAATACAGAAATACCGGAAACCTACCTGCAGGTGGATCCGGCTTCCTGCTCCAGCGTCTTTGCATGACCGAGACACGGCACCAGACTGCCACTGGTGAGGGCAGGCAGGCGTGTGAGTCCTACCCCTGGAAGCCGTGGTGGGTTCACACAGCGTCACCTCTGACCTCCCTCCCACCTGGGTGACATCAGCGTGGGTGGCTGGAGCCACCGGCAGACTTGGCTGGCGCTGTACTGACTATGCCGCAAATCCCTCCCAGAAAGACGGTCCCACGAGCTGCCCCAATCAAAGAGCCGCTACTGCACCTGCCCACATCAGGTGACTGGGGAAAACATTTGGAGACCCCACCGTCCCCCTTAACACGAGACACAGCCTTCTATGCATTCACACACTCACGGGTCCACAGAGCCTTGGGGCACATCGGCCCTTCTGGAGTGTTTGAACAGGGACAGACTCTCATCTGGAAACAGGTGTAAGGCGATTACCTCCTGAGAGATAAATACGCACCAGCGATCACGGCTGTCCCGAACCGTCGGAGTGGGGCTTTGAGGGTGTGCGGATCTGAGGGCAATTTACCATTTTAAGTTCAAGAGTGGAAAGTAAAGCTGCTTGACCACCTCCTGTAACGAAGTCAAGGTGTGGGAGGGGCAACCCAGCCCCAGGAGGACACAGGGTCCCTGACTGTCGCCTACAGTCCAGGGTTCAAGCTCCGGTTCTTCCACATCTGGCCTGTGGCCTTGGCATGTCCCTTTGGCCCTGGCCCGCCCCTGTGCAGCAGGGAGAACACCTCTGGGGGTGTGAGGTGATGTTGTGAAGTGGTTATCGAAGTACCGAGCCCATGGGGGCCCAGGGGCGGAGCTGGGTGGGGGCTGCGGGCATCGCCGCTCCCGTTTGCACCCCAGTTCTCACTGTGCTGTTGAATTAAGACATTGGTCTCTCCGGGATTTCGGAGATTGCCTTGGACATCTGGCAAAGGCGTCCCCACCTGCCCTCCCGGGACCAGGATGGCCAGGCTGCTGAGCAGGGGTCAGAGGTCCCTGTGGGTGAGAGGCTGGGGGGCAGGCTTCCTGGACTCATTAGCCCTCTGCCCTGACAGGCAGATACCTGCCAGTGAGCAGAGGGCTTCCTGCCAAGAGAGAGGAGGAGGGGCTCCCTGGAGTCCTCCCCACCCCGGCCCCATCCCCACTGCCAACACGTATAGAGCAGAGGGGTGCAGAGGTGGGACCAGGGGTGCAGGATTGGGTGGGGGTGGGATCTGTGGGCATTTGCTCTGTCACCCGGGGTCAGAATAATGCACATCTCCGTGCTCTGCTTCTGATTTGTCAGCAGGCCCGCACCCTGCTGACAGCACTTCACCCCCACCTGGGGCTCTGCCCAGACTCTGCCCAGACCTCCCCCCTCCCCGCTCCCCCAGCACTCACCCTCACACTGTGCTCACAGCAGGGCTTCTTGAACCCCTGCATCCCAGTCACCTAAAATGCTTGAAAACACAACCTGACCCCCGACCCTGTGGGCTCACTCCCGGAATCCCGGGATTCCCATACCGAGGGCCAGCTGTGTGTCAGGTTAGCGCCTGTGGGTTCTGAGCACAGAAGCGTAAACGTTTCCGCCTGAATGGACCCTAATGGCAGAGGGTTTTCTGGTTCACACCCCAGGCAGCACATGCAAAGTCCCCTTGGTGCTGAAGGGAAGGTCAGGGTCAGGTGGGGGCGGGGAGGGCAAGGAGCAGGCCATGCCCTGCTTCAGAGTGGCCAATGCCTGTGCGGCCCCACCCCCATGGGCCTTGGTGGCACGGGTGGGGCTGTGCGACTGTGCTGCGCTCATGGCCAGGGACCCAGGGACAGCCAAGTCTGCGGAACAACCTCCACGTCCCCACAAGGCTGTGTAGGGCAGGGGCCAGGGGCATACACCTTCCTCGGTGTTGCCGTAACAAGCGACCCCTGAGGGAGTGGCTTAAACAACAGAAATGTATCGTTGCAGTTCTGGGGGCTGGGAGTTGAAAATCAAGCTGTCAGTGGGCCTGTTCCTTCTGAAGCTGAGGGAGAATTTGCTCTGGGCCCCTCCCCCAGCTCCCGGGGGCTTTCTGGGGGTCGCTGGCGTGGCTGGGCTTGCAGACGCATTGCCCCATCTCTGCTTTATGGTCACATGCTGTTTTCTTCTGTGTCCACATTTACCCGCTTCGTAAGGACACCGGTCCCACTGGGAGGACCTACTAGGAGTAGGGCCCGTCCCAATACTCTCATCTTAACTAATGACCTCTGCAAGGACCCTATTTCCAAGTAAGGCCCCATTCTCAGAGGAAAAGGCACCCCCATCCTAAGGAGGGGTTAGGACTTCAACATATGAATTTGGGGGAGATACAGTTCGACCCAGCAGGGAGCTATGAAAAAAAGGAAGAAGAGTCCCACTTTATTAACACCTGAGCCCAATAATCCCTAAAGGCAGGGCTCTTGGGTCTGAACTGGGGCTGGGGGCAGGAGAGGGGGGTCAGCAAACCAACACGTGCAGTAAAAGCCAGCGGGGGCAGAGCAGGACAGCGAGCCTGCCCGCGGGACACTGGGACCGGTCAGAATAAGAATGCCCTTTCCTAGTGAGAACGAGGGCTGGAGGGTCCCTCTCCAGCAGGTCGCCTGACGCATCATGTGATCGCACAAATGCCTGCCCAGATCTGGAAGAAGCAGCTGTGGCAATAGGGAAGTCCTTGCCGCCTCTCAGTCCCCTTGAACAGAACTAGAGTGGAGCAAAGCCAACCACAGCTGGTGCGCAGAGCGACGGTGGGCTGTGGGGGGTCCGTGTGCACAGGAAAAGCAGGGATCAGGTCAACCAGCCACAGGTGGGCACAGAAGGGGCATCCCAGCTTCAGCCTCGCCTGGTGGCTGCACCGGAGCAGTGGCCGGGCCCGGACTGACCCAGAGCATCTCTGTGCCCGGAGCCCTGAGAAGCCCAGACAGGAGCTTGTCAGACAAAGCAGAAGTCTCCCTGTGTACTGCAAGGGCACGTGGGCAGAAGTTCCAGGTCGCAAAGGACAGCTTCACGGGGAAGGTGTTCTCGGGGCTCAAAGGGACCCTGGAGCTCACCTCCTCCAAGCTCACTGCTGGGGTTTGAAGCCCAGGGTGGCCCGGAGCTCGGACTGGAACGAGGTTAAATGGAACAGGTTGGCCATGTAGGAGATGGTGGCTTGCTGCTCAGTCTCTCTGAGCCTCGATTTCCTCGTCTGTAAAGTGGGAATGATACCAATTCAGCGGGACAACTGTAAGGTTAGAGATTGCACACACCAAGGATTTGACCTGAAGCAGACCTGCCCCTGGGAGTGACCGCTGCCGAGCCAGGAGGGTTCAGACTTTATGTAAAATCTCTGAGAAGCAAATGCGACACATTTAACCTCTTCATTTACCTCTAACTGGTGAAATTTTAAATCGTCCCGAATGGTTTCACTATTCTGTGGAGGCTGCAGAATCTGCAAATAATAATTTAGATCTTGCTGGATGGTTTGATGTTATTTGGCTCTTTTAATAAACCCTTGGGGAGAGCCAACATGCTAAGGCTGAACACAGTAATGCACAGAAGACCAGACATGTTGGAAAAGCAGTTTGGCTTCGCGTAGCAACAGCAAGCTGGCGGCCAGCTCTTTCATTGTTATTATTAGGTGTGAATTCTAAATTCGGGGTGGGGGTGGGCTGTCTTCTTAAATTCATTGTCTCCCAGGACAGAGTTCTTAAAAGTACAGAATTTCCAAATGCTAACAGCTCTGTTTCCCCATTCGGGCTCCCAAGGACGTGAGTGGAAGTGGGGCCGTGTCCCCCCACGGGGTCGGAGGGCAGGGCAGACCGTGGAGCTGAATAAGGGGGCGGATGGCGACCTCCGAATGGGTTCACGAAGGACCTGCTCCAGAGGGGAGGCTCAGAGCCGCCAGCTTCCTGCCGGAGAATGTCCAAATATGGCCCAGGGGGCTGGACACACTTGAGAGAGGACCGTGCACGGGCCGAGGGAGAAATTCCTGCACACAGGGGAAAGCTATACTGCCTCCTGCGTGGCGTCAGCACCGCTGCATGGGTTGGTGGTCCCAGGAGGACCCTCAGACTGTGACCCAGCTGCATCTTCCCTCACCCACTCTGGACTATGAGGGTCACTTCACAGGACCCCGACTGCCACTATTGCCAGGAGCCACTGAAGCCCAGCCCCAGGAAGAGGCCTTCCCGGCCAGCAGATCCTCTCCTGGTGTAAGACATACTTTGAGCTTTGCAGAATGTTTGCAAAACTATTCTCTGCTGCCTTCCTCCCAGGCAGCCTCCTTTGGAAGGCAGAGCTAGGACCGGAAGCAGAGAACCTGTGTCTGCTGCTTGCAGTTTTGTGGAGGCAATCTCATTGAACTGCTTATTTTTCACATGCAAATGAGCAGCCCTGGGGCAGAGTTGGAGCCAGTGGTCAGGACACTGTTCACTATCAGCCCATTTCTTTCTTTTTTTTTAAGATTTTATTTATTTGAAGGAGAACCAGAAGGAGAGAAGCATCAGTGTGTGGCTGCCTCCCACACACCCCCTACAGGGGACCTGGCCCACACCCCAAGCCCTGACTGGGAATCGAACCAGTGACCCTTTGGTTTGCAGGCCATCACTCAACCCACTGAGCCACACCAGCCAGGGCCTATTAGCCCATTTCTTAGATGAGCTTCCATTTCAGAGTCAGATAGACCTGGGTTTCAGTCTTGCCTTTGCAATTTATTGGTCATGTGACCTCGGGCCAAGGACTTAACTTCCTCGGACATCTATTTCCTCACGGTGTAAAATGGAGATCGTCCCATCTCCCAGGGTTCCATGAAATCACCCGTGTGAGCACAGTCCCCAGAATAAAACAAGGGCCTGGTGAACGTCTACTATCCTCATTGTTACTGCTGTGAATGGCTATTGTTATAGCTACTCAGGAGGCCATCCCAGAGAAACTGAGGCTTGGCCAGGAAGCTGGGTCGGGGCTCAGACGGGAGGCTGCGCGGGGCTGTGACCTTCCCTCTCTCCACAGGCTGGTGGAGCTGTCCACGGCGCCCATCGGCGCCCACTGGGGCGTGCTGTGCAAGTGCTTGGCTTACAGCAAGGCCGCGTGCGACCCCTTCGTGTACTCCCTGCTGCGACACCAGTACCGCAAAAGCTACAAGGAGATTCTGAACAGGATCTTCAACAGGCGGTCGCTCCGCTCCTCGGGCCTCAGCGGTGATTCCCACAGCCAGAACACGCTGCCAGTCTCTGAGTGAAGGATGCCGCTCCTGCTGGACAGTCTGGAATGAGGCAGCCGGTGAGAAGGCAGTAGGGGTGGGGCTCCGGGGCAGCCGCCACCCACCTGGCATGCCCAGTGACTCTGGTTCCCTGGCTTGGAGGGGCTCGTGAGGCTGCTCCCTGGGTCCTCAAGGGCAGCTGTCGAGCTGTCCCTACTTATCACCAAGGATGACCTTGGGGTGTGCTCTGGCTCCTCTTTCTCAGAAGCTCCTTTGAGCTCCTAGACTCACCAGAGGCTCCTAGAGGGGACAGTCTGGTCGCGATCAAGGACACACGGTGCCGGTGGCAGGTGCGAAAGCATGACGCCCACCGCTCCTTACGCACTGGATATTGGGCTCCAGGCTGCAGAGAAGCGGTGGCCTCCACGGGACACTGGTCATGGCAGCGAGGTTGGCGGTGGCCCTGTGGCCCCACATGTAGCTTGGCCGCCCTTGTCCGTGTGATTGTGGGGGCTACTTTAACCCAGTTATCACGCAGCTGGTCCTCACTACGTTGTGCTCCGCTGGGACGACGTTGGGCAGCTAGCGGCTCCCCAGTTGCCGCCGGCCAGTCCAGCAGCACTTGTGTTGGACTCGTCTTCCGCTCCTCCCTTTCCCCCAGAGCTGCCGTTCGTGGGCGCAGACCCCTGGGCACGGACACGGTCTAAGCAGGCATGACGTTCCCTCAAGTCTGACCCTGAAGTCACCTTCTTAGGATGTGCCTACAGGGCTGGCGCCGAGGAGAGGCAGGAAGACGGTGGCTGGCGGGTCCCCCACCCGGACTTGTGAGCGGGACTGGCAGAGGGAATGTCCCCTCGTCCCACACATCTCGTCTGGCACGTCCTCTGAAGTGGGCGGACAAAGACGGACCTGAGCCGGGTTTCGGCGTTGACTTTGGAGCACAGGGTTCCGTTATCCTCATTTCTGTAAGTCCGCCAGCAGAAAGTGGGGGCGGTCCAAGGGGAGCAGGAAAGTGCCCTGTGCTCGTGACGAGAGAGTGAAGTTTTTATTGAACATTACAACTATAATACGTGTGCTAATCCATTAGCAGCCCCCACCTGGATTCAATAAAAACCAAGGTGAGTGGACCATGCCTTCTGCCCATTCCGTCTTTCATCACCGTTTCAGGTGACCATGTGACTGCAAAGCGCAGTCATTTCTCAGGCCTCTGGGGATGTCTCCAGGGTGGCAAGGGAGGAGAGAAGCAGACAGCCCTTTCTGTCCTGACTGCTCCACGCAGCCTAACTTTGGAGGTGCGGTGGAGAAGCCACGGTCCACCAGGGACCCGCCCGGAAGACCCTGTCGGTTTTCGCTGCCAGGTGACCCCAGGAACGAGAGAAAGAAAGTGTTGTGTGTATCTATTTGAAAAGATTTTTTATGAAACTTAGCTTCTCATTTAGAAAACAAATAATGAAGCCTGGGTTAGTCTTGTCTAATTTTGAGGTTTCCATGGAGACCAGAACAGAGACAGATGCAGCTTCCCAGGCCTCCGCCCTTCCGGGTGCAGGTGGAGGTGTGCTCGCCCCTGCCTGGAGGAGCGGGCGGGGTGGGGGGCACATGTCCTTTCCAATTCCATGTTTAGGGACGTGACCTTGTTAGCTTGACATCAGCCATGATGGGAAGATCAGCAAATGCTTCAAAGCGGGTCTGTTCTCTACCGGAAGCTGGTCGTTAGCCAGCACGCCGCTGCCCAGGCCCGACTTCGTGTGTTTCTGAAACAAAGCTGCCCTGGTTCAGAGCACATGCGGCCACTCAAGTTTGAATCACAACGGACATTCACTTTTGTGGCGGTTTTCTAGTGACAGGCAGCTGTTCACTGTCCACTGTCTCAGCACCAAAAGTCCCAGTGAGGTTGAAAACAAGCGCGGAGCCAGGAAAACATGCCCGAGTACTCTCAGAACTGGGCACAAGGCGAGAAGCGGCCCAGTGGATGAGGTCAGAAGACTGTCAAGTTCAAGCAGTAAAACGCGGTTTTGATAGAAGTCAGATTGGACAGATAGGTCACTGGGTCACCCCCCTTCCTGCTCTCTCTGTACACACAGCACGCGGTCCTACAGCAGCCAGGCATCTTTACCTCTTCTTTAGCTTGAAAAGATGCACCTCATAATTTCCACGGAACTGCTAAAAACCCAGTAAAACCAGCTGTGTTGGCAGCCGGTGGACAAAACTCCAGCGAAGTCAGCCGATTGGGTGTATTCGTCGTTACTTAGACAAAGGCATTAAAACCCCAAGGGAAGGGAGAAGAAAACCACAGTGTTGGTGATTATCAGCGTCCACCAACCCAGCTAGAACTACCTTTGGGTGAAGGTTTATATTCATCTCCATAGTGTATAAAATTCGCCCCTGCATCCTTATTCCCAGGTGAATTATCTACCTCATTGGGTAACATAACGTATCCATGTCACACAGTTTTCTCAGGTCAAGTGCTTAGAACCATCTAGATCAGCGTCTGTGCTGCAGGGCCTGGGCTTAGTTCAGTCTAGTGAGAGGCTCGAGGTTTAAGGTCCACATGCTGGTGGACACCTGGGCACATGAAAACACTTAGGAAGCTGGAGAACAAAGCACGGAATGGAGAGGCTGTAAATCCCTAAGCCCACAGGTAGGGCACGGTTTCCTGCCCTGCACAGTCAGGGTCTCCAGGTTTAAACCCAGCCCACGATGCCTTTTTCAGCCGCTGCGGCTGGGCTAGCTTTTCCCCCTGCTGTTCTGGAAAGAGGAGACTCAGAGCCCTAGACCCAGGGAATCCAGGGACCGCCGGCTCAGAGGAGTGTCGTGGCGTCGGGGTCTGTGTGTCTCGGAGACCGCTGACCTCCCAAAGATGTTTCTTACTTAGAAACCGGCTGCGGGGAGGGGAAGTTGCCTTGAGTCATCTCCTACCAACTGTACATCCCTTCCCGCCCTTGGCTCGTCACCGTGAGCAATAAACCTCTCTCCCCACGCCTGGGGCGCTAGTTTTCTTTTCCGTGGTGCCTCTCTTTCTTTCTTTGTTGGAGAGAAGGAAGCATGACACTCGGAGGGCCCCCAGAAGGACACTTGCTGGGGTCTCGACTCAAACTCTGTCTTGGCAGCTCCGGGAAGAGACAGTGTCCCCTCCATCACTCACCAGACCCATCCCACCTCCTTCCCACCAGCCTCCTGCACAGCAGGTGGAGCCAGGTGGAGGCAGGGCCAGAGAGAGACAGTGCTGGGTGACCCCCCCGGGGGTGGGACTCTTGTAGGTTTTCATCTTTATCCAGTGTGGCTGGTCCTGCCGGGTTCCCAGGAGCAGCTCGCAGTAATGACATCCTCCTGACAGCTGCTGAGCTCTGAGCACATACCAGACCCTGAGCACCACGCTGAGTGTTTGAGGCCATGTTCCCATCCATCCGCACAAGAACCCTATGACGTCGGCACTATCGTGACCTCTTTACTGGTCTGGGGAGATCTCTAGTCCCAGGTCATCAGGCAGAGACATTTGAGGGGCACGAAAAACAAGGCGGGGCCTCAGGACGGGCAGGTCAGTACCAGCAGCAAAAGTCCCCAACTTCATTCAGTTCTTGGCAGCGTGAGGTGCAGGGGGTGTCCTTCCACCAGCAGCAGAGGACCCCTCACTCTCAGCTCGCTCTCACTCCCACCTTGGCCCCTCCCATCACGTGCCCCCCCCCCCCCCCCCCCCCCCCCCCCCCCCTGCCCCCCCCCCCCCCCGCCCCCCCCCCCCCCCCCGCCATCGCGCGGCCACCATGCCTGGGGGGACACCTCGGACTTCTCTTTCTGTATGTTTCCAGGGGAATTCTGAGGGAGAGGCTTAGCAGCAACCTCTGCACCCAGAATTTACTGTTCACACGCCCTTTTCACCCACAGGGAATCTGATTAAATGTTTTCGGTGGCCGAAGGCTCACTGCCGACCTGGATTTCCCTGGGACTCCGGGCCAGCAGCCTTTGTGAGCGTCAGCCCGGGACAGCTCTGCCCCAGCGCCTGCCGGAGTCAGCCCCTTTGTGCCCTGCAGACAGGAGGGTTTCCGCGGAGGACCCTGGTGACAACTGTCGGAGCCCGGGCTGAGCGGCACGGGGGGCAGGCGGGTGGGGAGCGTCCAGAGGAGAGCTGGCCAAGGGCAGTGTGGTTTTTGTAAGTTGTCACCTTCTGGCCGGGTCCCACTTTCTCTCCAGACCAAGTGGCCTTTTGGTCCTCCAAGAGCTAGTCTGACCCTGGCCGGCTGCTTTCGCTCTGCCGGTGGCCAAAGCCCTGGCCTGTTCCCTGGAGGAGATTTGGGAACCTCGTCCTTGCTCCTGCCTCTCCAGTTCAGATGTAGCCACAAAGTCAAAGGCCCCTCATGCCTCCCCCTGCAAGTACTGGGTGAAGGAGCAAGGGCTGGGCATTTCCGGGTGTCAGCCATCTAAGGGAGATGGATCCCCAGGGATGGACCCATCCATCTTCCTGAGGAGTCTGCATCGGGAAAGGGAGTGGTGGGAACACATGGCTTCACTCAGCCAGACCCAGGCGTCACTGTGCAGAGAGTGGCATGTGGCGGCTGCTGGCTCCAGCCGAGGGCTGTGAAGACACTGACCTGCCACCCCCGAGACACTGGCTGATCATGGCAGTGCACGGTATGCTGCGCTGTGTTGGCCTTTCCGGGGGGGGGGGGCAGGACACACATGGCAGTGTGCAGGCTGGGGGCGCCCTGAGGCGTGGGCACTGTGCTGGGGCTGCAAAGGGAGCCCTGGGCACTTGGGTGGTGGGGAAGGAAGGTCCTAGAAGGTTTCCTAGAGGCAGTGGCACTGGGCCAGAACCTCTAATAGGGAAGTGCATGTGACGAGACTCAGGGGAGAGGTGAGGTGCCTGTGTGACGGGCGTCGAGCTTAGCGTGTGTCCAGGAGTGGAGAAGAGGGACCACGCCTCTTGAGAAGGAGCAAACATGACTGTGGCCAGCAGGAGGTGGCAGAGGGCTTGATGGCGGGGTGCGGGGGGGAAGGGGACCAAATTAGATCTCTTTTCAAAGGAGAAAACATGGGGGCAAGCTCACGTTTAGTTAGCTACTGAAACAGAGGGAAAAAGGAGGGGAGGAGAGAAGGAAGAAAGGGAGAGAGGAAGGAAGGACCAGAAAGTATCGCATTTATTTTGAAGAGCAGGTGCATTATTCAGGGAGTGGGGAGGGGGACGTAATTCATTCTCTTTTTATCTTCACCTGAGGACATGCTTATTGATTTTAGAGAGAGGGGAAGACAGGGAGAAAGAGAAAGAGAAACACTGATGTGAGAAATATCTGCTGGTTGCCCCTCGCACGCGCCCTAACCAGAGACCGAACCTACAACCGAGGCATGTGTCCTGACTGGGAATCGAACTCGCACCCTTTTGGTTTACAAGACAAGGCTCCAACCTACTGAGCCACACTGTCCAGGGCACAGAATTCATTCTTCAGAAACCAGGCACATGCGGCACCCTACCCGAGTGGGATCAAAGACGTGTCTTCAGTAGCGAGCGTACACATTCAACGTCAATGCAGGGTCTGAACGGGCTGTCACGTACGCTCAGGGACAGAGGGAAGGGTTCATGCAGCAGAAGCACCTGTGTCTGCCAAGGTCGCCTCCTGCTGTGTCACCGTTTGACCACGTTCCCGTCCCACGCACACCCACCTCAGGGCCCTGCGGGCCGTGGAGATTTGCACCCGGCACTTAAATTTCAGATATTACTCAGACAGTCTCAGCAGCATCCGCGCTTATCCCGGACCCCTGTATTCAAGGACTTTACAAGTGATTTAGATGGTTGACTTGAACGACTGTGTACCTGTGCTTAGGGTGGCTGACCAGTGTCATCTCCCATGTCCTTTCTCCCACAGGCCCCGTGACCCTGGGGTCAGTTTTGTCCTTATTCTCGGGCATGGAAGTTGCCTGTGTTTTATAGAACCCAAAGTTCACATTTCAGTGGTTTGAAGCAGTCTAAAATCGGCATTTGGAGACAGGACGCTACGTTTGAACTGTGAAAGTCCAGTTATCACCTCAGTAGTACCCCAGACTATCCACAGAGGGTGTGTTTGGAGGCCATGACCTTCACACGTGATCCACTGGCTGACTTGTGCTGGTCAGTTTCCCAATGAGCAGGTCCAAGCGACCGCTCATGTCTGACGAGACGCCAAATGCCCAGCCCCAAGTCTCAGCCTGCATGGCCGACCTTCAGGTCACCTCGTACCAACTCTTCACAGCAGTTATTACTACTGACCGAACCCGTGCCCCATAGACCTTCGAAGGCCAAGTTCCCTTGCAAGCTAAAATTATTCAACAGTCCTGTTTTACAAGTTTGTGTGTAAACATAACCTCTTCCAAAACAAGTAAGGGACATTTCAGGGGTATGGTGTCTCGCCAATCCCATCGGGATTTCCCCAGGTAAAATCTGGCGAGGGCCAGACTACAGACAGACTTGAAAGTCCAGTGAAAAATCAAAGGGCGCCTTGTCTTATCCTTATTACCACCTGGGGCATTTTCTAAACATTGGATGGGGTCAGTCCTTATCTACTTAGGCCCATTTGGGGAACGAATTCAACCCCCTGCCTGGGGAGTGCAAGATCCGTTTGGGTGAGGCAGAGGTAAATGTGTCCCTGTGCTATGGGGTGGGGTGGATGCCGGGAGACCAGGCCAGCCATCTGTCCATCCTTGAGAATGGGACATACCATCTCCCATACCAGCCCCGCCCAGCGCCCAGAGAAGCATCACCACTGCCCTGGCATGGGGGGTGCTGGTCAGATACTGCACTCGGAATTCCTGGAAGCCCCAAGGAATGAGAGCACCAAATGCAATCCCTTGCATTCCTTCAGTTTTCACAGACTTTGTCATTTTTTGCTGTCTGTGCAAAGCTGGCCAAGGGCACGCACGCCCTCCTAGCTCGGGGCGTCCAGGGAGGGGCCAGGAGATGACAGAGGGAGTCCCACGTGAAGGACAGGTGAGGTCTGGCAGCTACTTCCATGTGGAAGTTACATTTGGACACCTCAGACAAGACTTTTGGAAACTGGAATGTAGAAAAATGGAAGCTATTTCATTCCCGGGGACAAAGTGATCTGCAAATGACTGGCGCCTGTACAATGTTCCTTCTGTCCCTAACGTCAGACCTGTAGGAAGCCGGCAGGACATCTGTGTGTTGACGTGGGAACAGATTTGCCCCAGGCATGTGCGCCCGGGACACGGTGCCAGGAGCGTGCACACGCGGTGGGTGCTCACCGACAGCCACACACTGAGCATGAAGCAAATGAAGCCAAATTTGAGGCTCCACTGATGTTTGTTAACAGCGTGGCTTTAACTTTGTTTTCTCTTAATTTGTTAAATAAAAGTATGGCTCCATTTAAAAAAAGAAACATTACTATAAGCAGTCCCAATGTAGCAATACTTTTTTGATTAACACACCTGCCAACTGCTGCTTTCTGTGGCAATGGGACTTAAGATTTTTGAATCCAAGGCCAATGTCACCTGTTCTGCTTACAATGGCTTGTGTTTCGTGGATACATATCAAATGTTACAATATATTTTTATGATAGAATTGACAGTTAATCCAGGGAAAGTGCATATGTATATACGGTGATTCTGTCCAATAAAACCTGATGTTACAAAATTGTATCCACACTTCGATGACTTGGTATGAACATATTTTTTATGTACATGTTACTTGTCTGAAATGCTGGGTTTCTATACCTCAGGGCACGACAGAGTTTCTATCTCTTTTCTCTCCTATTGTCCTATATTCTGCCCCATTTCTTCTCCCCAAGTGCCCCAGGCCCTCAACTCACCCAGGACAGCAGCAGCCACACCCTCCCAAACCCACCTGCCCAGAGCCGGGCTGCCTGTCCCAGGAGGCTCCTGCCCCACTCCTCCCGAACACCATGCAACTTTTTGCCACTGCTGACCCAGTTTCTCAGGCTTCGCTAGGTGACTAATTGCTGCTCAGATCCCAGGAAGAGAGTGGGAGGCAGCTGAGAAAGGAAGGAGGCCCGTGGTGGTTGATCACCGGCTTCGTGCTGGACACGTGCTGGGGCTTGCTGGAGACCAAAAGTGTGTCCCCAGGAGTCACGTGGAAGCCAGATCCCCACCACGATCATGTTGGCAGGTGGGGGCTTTGGGAGGTGACGAGGTCATGAGGGTGGAGCCCTCATGAATGGGGTTAGTGCCCTTGTGGAAAAGGTCCCAGGGGGCCCTCTCACCCCTGCCACTGTGTGAAGACACAGCAAGGAGATGGCCATATGCCCTGCCCAGGAGGCTCAGTTGATTGGAGCATCATCCCATTCACCAAAAGTTGTAGGTTCAATCCCTGGACAGGGCACATACAGGTTGCAGGTTCAGTCCCCGATGGCAGTTCGTACGGGAGGCAACTGATCAATGTTTCTCTCACATATCAATGTTCCCGCGACTTTCCCTCTCTCTGAAATCCATAAATATAGCCTCGGGTGAGGATAAACAATAATGATACTAATAATAATAATAATAAAAGACAGCCATCTGTGAACCAGGAAGTGGGCTCTCACCAGACGCCAAGCCTGCCGGGACTTTGACCTTGACTTCCCAGTATTCAAAATCGTGAGAAGTAAACCTCTGCAGAGACTTGGTGTTGTGGTTACAGCAGCCTGAGCAGATGAAGGCAGAGCCTCAGCTGCAGCTCCTCACCGCAGAGTTCCAAGGGGCCTCCCCCATTTAGTAGTGGCCGAGCTCAGGGGGGTTCAATGACTCCCCCAGGATCACACAGCCAGTAAGGGGCATCACGATTTAAACCGAACATGCCTGGCATTCAACTCCTTCTTTCCCTAAACCCATGAAGACGCCTCCTAAACTTAGAGAAGATTCAGCAACTCCTCTTACAGAGACGGTTGGGGAAATCGAGGCATGGAGAAGGAAATGACTTCCCAATGTCAGACATTAGTACTGAAGTGTCTCATGATTAAGCATTCTTTCAAAAATCACTTTTTTTTCCTAGTTCTCATGTCAGAGTTGTCACTTTCTAGGTATCACTTGAGCACCCAGACCTTTCTGTGGTGCCCTTTGCTCCCCCACAAGGGGGACAAGGACACTTTAGTCCTGAAGGGCTCACAAGAAATACCTCAGTGTTGCACATGAAGTATGTGGTGTCTCATGTGCAGGGACACCTAACCGACATTACAATTGTCAGCGTCATTCTGGGCTCCACGGTGTCGCAGCTGCTGCTCCCCTAGCCTGTGACCACCACGAACGGAAGAGTGAACTTAGAAGGCTAATATCCTCGCGCCAGCCGTGTCTGAGAGCCACGCCTATGTGGTGAAATGCCACTCCATGGCACTAACTTGCGGTGCAAGCAGGTCACCTCCCTGTGCCTCAGTTTCTCCACATGAAAACTGGAGATAGCAGTAAGACCTGCCTCGCAGCGCTGTGGGGTCACTGTGTTCTAAGTGCTCAGAACAGCGCCATCGAGGACAGCCGTGTGCACGAGGCATCACTGCCCTGGGGGTGCTGGAGCGGGCCCCAAGGACATCCTCTAGGGGTGGGGTCCAGGCCGTCGCTCTGATAGGCCTCTGCCTGCCCCTCGGAGTTGCGCTGACACCCAGCCGCCCAGAGTGGGGGCTGGAGTGTCCTGGAGGTGAGGTGTCCATGTGGGTCACGGCCCAGCCCCCAGGAGAACAAGGAAGAAAGCAGAGGGCTGTGGCTGGGAATGGAAGGGCCTGGCCCCCAGGGTCAGCTCCAGAAGGAAGGACCCTTACCTGACGAGGGGCACAAACAGGTAGCCTTTCCTGAGGCTTGTCCAGACGCTGCACTAAATACACCCAGCGCATCAGCTCAGCGCGTCCCCACATTCCTGTGCGGTTGGCTTTGGTCCTCCCCCGTCTTGCAGGCAAGGAACTAACCGCGAGGGTTATTTGTGAGTGTCAACTCAAGGGATCCCAGGGTGCCCAGGTATTTGGCTAAACTTTTTCCGGGTGTGTCTGTGGGTGTATTTCCAGGTGAAATTAGCGTTTATATCTGTGAACTAAAAAAGCAGGTTTACCCTCCCCGATGTGGGTGGGTGTCATCCAATCGGTGGAGGGCCTGAATAGAACACAGAGGAGGAGTGGGAAGAACTCGCCCCTCCTGCCTGACTGTGGGAGCTGGGACAGTGATCTCCTCCTGCCCTCAGCTTCCCAGACTCTCAGGCCTCTGGGCTGGACCTGAACTGCAACAGCAGCTTTCCTGGGTCTCTACCTTGCAGATGGCAGAGCATGGGACTTCTCAGCCTCCCTAATCACGAGTCAATTTCTTTATATACATATCCAAGGTCTGTTTGGAAAAAGTCCAGCCATTGTTAATGTAATGAGGACAGTTAGTGCCACATCGATGTAACCCGGCAGCCAAGGAGAGTGGGCTGGAATGAATATGCATGAACAATGACGACTTCACTGTACTAGTCAGTGGGGGCAGTAGACGCCATTGAGTAAGCATGTTTGCTGTGTGGCCATCACATTCAAAACGACTGAGTGAGTACAGGAACAAATCTGTATCAAATTTTGCATTAAGCTTGAACATTCTTCTGCAGAAACTAGTTGGATGACTCAGAAGGCTGCAGCTATGGGCAGCTGGTGATTGGCAGCTTCATCACAAGAACGTGCCTGCTCATGCATCACCTCTTGTGCAGAGATTTTTGGTGGAACATCAAATCACCGAGGTGACTCAGTCCCCCTACAGCCCAGATTTGGCACCCTGTGACTTCTGGCTTTTCCCAAAACTAAAATCACCTTTGAAAGGGGAGAGATTTCAAACTGTCAATGAGATTCAGGGAAATACGATGGGGCAGCTGATGGTGATTGGGAGAACTGTGTGAGGTCCGGAGGAGCCTACTTTGAAGGGGACTGAGGCGTCACTGTCCTAAGTACAATGTTTCTTGTATCGTCTTCAAAAATGACTATTTTTCATAACACATGGCTGGATATTTTCTGGACAGACCTTTTGTGTGTGCGTGTGTGTGTGTGTGTGTGTGTCTGTCTGTCTGTCTGTTTCTGTTTCTCGAGAGAACCCTGGCTAGCACAGGACCCTCCAGGGAGAAAGAAGCCCTTGTAAGGTCACCCGGCTCCCACCTGAACAGCCAGAGCCATCTCTTACTCACACTGGACTCTCTCACTCCTGCATGGACCCCACTGTCAGGCGGGGGGCTCCCAGGAAGCATGCCTCCCCCCCAAGTCAGTATCTACACTATTTACAATATCCCTGTTTGCCGACTTCCATCAAGAGTTAAAGATGGATACGTAAGGCATCACAACCTGTTCTGGTCTCTAATTTATTTGTTTTGACCTCCTACAAGACTCGCCAATCTCTCAGCGCCTGATTTCTCATCTTCAAATGTAAAGCTCTGGTGCAAGGTTAGACATACAAACCAATGGAAAAGAATTGAGAGTCTGAAAACAGACCCTCACGTATGCAATTGATTGATTCCAGATAAAGGTGCCAGGTCAATTCAGGGGGAAAGGATGGGAATAACTAGACATTCACGCGCAGAGAAGCAAGAAACCTTGACCCACACCTCACCCCGTGCACTAAGCTTAACTGGGATGTATCACAGACCCCAATGTAAAGACTAAAAATATAAAACTTCCAGAAGAAAACAGGAGCAAATCTTTGCAGCTTTGGGAGGAGGCTCAGATGTCTTTAATAGAAGGCAAAAAGCATGACCATAAAGTTAAAAAATGGAAGGACTGGATCTCATAAAAATGTAAAACATCTCCTCTTGAAAACACTGTTAAGAAAATGAAAATACCATCTACAGAATGGAGAAAATATTTGCAATTCATATGTTTGGCAAAATAACTATATCCAGAATATATAAGAAGACAAATAACTCAATAGAAAGGGCCAAAATGTATGCAAATGGCCAACAAGCATACGAAAATGTACTCAGCATTATTAACCTCAGGAAAGTGCAAATTAAAACCATGAGATGCCACTACACAGGCAATGGCTGAAACTAAAGATCTACAATACCAAGTGTTGACAGGAATGCAGAACAACTGAGACTCCTGTGCCTTGTTGGTGGAATGTGAAATGGATGTAGACTGTCCCTCCAGTCCCTCACACAACTCTGAGGTCCCAGGAGTCTGGGTGGTGACAGCGGGGCAGGACCCACCCCCCAGCCCTCCACACAGCTGCCCCTCCAGTCTCACTGCCAGTAACGGGTATCTTCCCCCAGGCTTTGCCTTCAGGGTACTTTGCTATCTGCCCTGCAAAAACATCCCCGAGGAAAAAGGGGTGCTTACCTGCTGAAAATTCTCAAGATTTACCCTGAACTGAGGCCCAGAGAGGGGAGGAGACCTGGCTTAGGTTGCCCAGGGAGCAGTGGAGGGGCTGGAGTCAGCACCAGGTATAGGCTCACCTGCTTGCCTCTCCCCTCAGGTTGTTGGGAGGCCTTGCAACATGGTGGGTGGTCGTCCAGGTGGCCCGCCTTGTGGACTCCCAGAGGGTGAGAGGCAGTGGACCTCAGACATCACTCAGTGTACTTTCATACATGGGGAAAATGCCCCAGAAAAGGGAAGAGGTGCTTGCCAACACTCCCAGCTGAAGGTGCGGAGACCTTCCTTTGGCTCTGGGTTAGCAGTTCCCAAGCCTGAATGCGCATCCGAATCACCTGAACGAATCAGTTTCAACACACCTCCTGGGACCAGTCCCACACCTGCATGATCAGAACCTGTGCTGAGGGGCCCACATCTGTGTTGTCAGACAAGCAGCCCAGGGAGCCCCAGGGTGAGGCCTCTGAGCCTGCACTGGGCTCCAGCTATGGGCAGAAGGGTGGGGAGAGGGCAGAAGGAGAGGGTTCACCCCTTGGGGAGGAAGAGTGGACCTGAAGTAGGTGTTGGTTCAAGAGCAGTCTTGAGAATCTCGAGCCTGGGTCCCCTCCTTTCTGTTGGCTAAATCTAAACCCAGGGACGGGGAGTGGCTGTGGGAGGGGCTTCACAACTGACATCAGTATTTCTTTCCTTTAAAATTTTATTTTTCTATTACAGTTTACATTTGATAGTATTTATACTAGTTTCAGGTGTACATCATGGTGGGTACACAATCATATAACTTACAACGTGACTCCCTGGCATTTCCAGTACCCACCTGACCCCACGCACAGTCGTCACAGTATTGACTATATTCCCTGTGCTGAACTTTACATCCCCATGACTACTTTGAAATTGCCAATTAGTACTTCTTAATTCCTTTTCCACCCCGCCCCCCAAGCTGCACCCCCACAACCATCATTCTGTTCTCTGTACCTATGAGTCTGTTTCTGTTTTGTTTGTTCATTTATTAAATACCACATATAAGTGAAATCATATGGTATTTGTCTTTCTCTGTCTTATTTCACTTAACATAATCCCCTCTCGGTCCATCCGTGCTGGCACAAATAGGAAGGTTTCTTTTTTCATGGCCGAGTAATATTCCACTGTGTACATGTACCACAGCTGTTTTGCACACTTGTCTGCTGATGGGCACTTGGGTTGCCTCCATAGCTTTGCTATTGTGAATAACACTGCAGTGAACACAGGGGTGCATATGTTCTTTCGAATTAATGTTTTGAGTTTCTTTGAATAAATACCCAGAACTGGAATCACTGGATAATGCAGTTTCATTTTTAATTTTTTGAGAAATCTCCATTCTGTTGTCTGCAGTGGCTGCACCAGTCTGCATTCCCACCCACAGTGCACGAGGGTTCCCCTTTCTCCACATCCTGTCCAGCACTTGTTGTTCATTGATTTATTGATGATGGCCATTCTGACAGGTGCGAGGTGATATCTCATTGTGGTTTTAATTCGCATCTCTCTGATGATTACTGACATAGAGCATCCTTTCATATGTCTATCGGTCATCTGTGTGTCATCTTTAGAGAAGTGTTTATTCAGGTCCTCTGCCCATTTTTTAATTGGATTATTTGGGGGTATTTTTTGGTGTCGAGTTGTATGAGTTTTTCATAAATTTTGGGTAGTAACCTCTTATCGGATGCATTATTGCAAATATCCCCTCCCATCCCGTAGGTTGTCTTTTTGTTCTGTTGATGGTTTCCTTTGTTGTGCAAAAACTTTTTAGTTTGTCATAGTTCAATTTGCTTATTTTTTTCTTTTGTTTCCCTTCCCTGAGAAGATAGATCAGAAAAAAATATTGCTAAGGGAAACATCCAAGATTTTATTACCTTTGTTTTCTTCTAGGAGTCTTATGTTTCCAGGTCTTACATTTAAGTCTTTAGTCCATTTATTCTTGTAGATGGTATAAAAAGGTGGTCTCGTTTCATTTTTTCGCATGTATCTGTCTAATTTTTCCAACACCATTTATTGAATAGACTGCCTTTGCCCCATTATATGTTCTTGCCTCTTTGTTACGTATTAATTGACCAAAGTGGGCATGGGCTTTAATTCTCTGATTCTGTCCATCGGGACCCAAAGAAGAACAGAGTCTCCGTGTTACTCATGCCTGCGCCCCGAGTGCTCCGCACAGAGCGAGTACACAGCAGGCATTAAATAAATGCTTCTGTATTTGAATTCCCATGATTAGCCTCACTATGTGAGTGGCACTTCCATGATAGATTTTTCTGTTACCTCTTGAGTTTCCACAGCCATCAGGAGTTGCTGAGAATGCTGTGTTCCATGTCAACACATTCATTACAATACATGCTGTCTGCAGTTTCCACAACCCCAGTCATTACTGCCCTGTAATGAGCTCAGGGAGGAAAACAAACCTCTCCTGGAGGCCGGAGCTCTGCCTCCACATGCAGCAGCCTGTCCAGGGGCATGTCTCTGTGGGCCATGACCGGGAGGAGTTCCAGGCCTGGGAGCGCTGGCCAGTGGGTCGTCAGCGGGACAAGACCTGGTGACACAGGCCAAGGAGCCCCTGGGCCCAGGGAATGCAACTCCTCAGACATGCGCTAATTACATCGTGTTTGCTTGAGGTGCCGGGTACCCTTTCAGTCATCAAAGAAACAGAGAGCTCCTTCCGTTTGACATTTTCCAATTTACCTCATAAAAAAAAAATATAGTTGAGCAGCACAGATGTTTGCTCCTGATCTCATTAGCTGCCTCCTGGTAATTGCAGGTTTTTAAACAGGCACAAGGCAGAGCCTCTCATGGAAATTAACCCCAAAGAGAAAGAGAACAGGCAAGATGCGTGGGAGCGGGGTAATCACGTGCCTGTGTCTCTGGCGGTGTGATTGGACGGGGCGTGCAGGGCAGCAGGTGGGGTCTCAATGGAGAACAAAACGGAAACGGATCTGGACTCTGACACGGGGTGGGCTGAGCCGGCCCAAGAGCATTTCTGCACAAGCCACCAGCTCTCTGGCTGGTTAGTGATTTGTCTATGACTTGACTTGACTTGATAACTGGCTCTGAGGTTTCTTCCCCAGGCCTGGCAGCCCTGGGCGAGTCCTCCTCGCTCACGTGAGTCAGGAAAGGATTCTGGCTGCTCCCAGGGCTGTGGGTCACTGGACACGGGGGTGGGGGGGAGGGGGTCAGCCTGCCCTTCCCTTCCCTGCACTCACTTTAATGCTGTACCCTCACAAAGGAGGTGCTAGATTTTTTTTTTAACCTGAACCTGTTTTGCTCCTCCTGCAGCATGGGCAAGTGGAAAAGTCATAGGTCTTGGAATCCGAGTGACCTGGCACAGAATCCGTTCGTGGCCATCCTTGTGACCTTAACCTCTCAGAGCCACCATCAGTGAAATGGTGACGACAGTTCCTAAACTGTGAGAGGCACTAAGCGAGCCGTATCTCTAGAAAGTGCTGGCACGCAGTAGGTACTCCATGGACGTGAGTTCCTGACTTACTTTCGATTTCCAAGAAATGTATCACAGTCTCTGGACTGAAGGGCAGGCTCTTTGGGGTTTTCAGAGTTTCCAGCGTCCAGGGCAGCATCTCACAAGAGACAGTGCGGGGCGGTGAATCTTCTGTGACTTGGCCGTGGCCCCATTCCTTCAGGGCCTACGCCTGCTGGGCTGACACGGATCAGGAGACACTGTCCCAGGCCTGACCTGCTCGGTGACAAGGCTGTCATGAGTTCCGGGATGCGAAGGCATGACAACAAGCTCATAAACCTGTAAATGGGACCCCTTATTCCAACCCACGTGGTGGCCTCTGGGAAGAGGCAGCTGCAAAAGCCACAGAAGAAAAGGATTCTCACGAACTGGTACTGGGGACTCCGTGAGGGCTGCTACCATGACAGTCGTCCAGCTGGACATGGCACAGGGGAAGGAGTGACAACTTGGGGGCCGGAGGAATCTCGCCGACAGGTACCTGCCGTGTGACTTCAGGCAGTCCCTCACCTGCCAGTGGGAAATACACAGTGAGAATGGATGTGTGTGTTTCTATAAGTTGTCGATCACAGGTCCCCAGTGCGGTGTTCCTGCAGTTCTTCTCTCTCACCCCAAGGATGCCCAGCTCAACATCAGGCACCAGCTGGTACTTAATTTCAAATCCCCGTGGCCCTGGCTGGGTGGCTCAGTTGGTTGGAGCATCATCCCATGCACCAAAAGCCTGCAGATTCAATCCCCGATCGAGGTATGCATGGGAGGCAACCAATCAATGTTTCTCTCTCTTTCTCTCTCCCTTCCTTGCTCTCTAAAATCAATGAACATATCCTCGAGTGAGGACTAAAAACTAAAAATAAAAAATCCCCATAGAATGGAAGCTAGCCAGACACCCGCTGAAAGCCCATTAAGTTCACGCAGCGCTTGGAGCAATTAGCTTCTCTCGGATGCCGTTTCTGCAGCTCCCCGAGCGTGTCCACGCCCCACTCCCCGCAACCTGTGACTGTGCCATTCCTACCTGCCGTGGCCAAAGGAACGTTGCAGATGTGACTGAGTTAAGCATCTGGAGAGGGGAAGACTGTCCCGGAGTATCTAGGTGTGCCCTGTGTAGTCGCAGGGTCCTTAGAAGGTGGAAGGCGGAAGCAGGAGAGTCAGAGAAGATGGGACAGCGGAAGTGGGGTGAGAGTCAGAGAAAGACGGGGAGATGGGGAGATGCTGTGCTGCTGGCTCAGAGCCGGGGGAAGGGGCCACGCTCCAAGGGGTGCATGAAGCCTCTAGAAGCTGGAAAAGGCAGGGACACGGATTCTCACCCAGAGGAAGGCACACAGTCCTGCTGACACCGTAAGATAATAAATCGGTGTTACTTTAAGCCACCACATTTGCGGAATTTGTTGCAGCAGCAAAAGGAAGCTAATCCCACAGATAAAGAGAAACATGGCAATTTGTGTACAGAACTCCAACAGCCCAGGTATAAAACGGGGAACCTGCTTTAGCAGCTGCACTTTGGAACAGAACTTAATGACTCAAGATCAGTGATGTGGCCGTGGCCACAGGGCAGATTCAGTGTGGAGTGTTTTTATGAGAAGCTTAGCAGCTGGAACAAGAAAGGGGGTGGCCCACATTCACCACGGTCACTGGGTCACACAGAAAGTGGGTTCCATTTGGGGCAAAACCACTCCCGGAGGGTGTGACAAACTGGCCCATCTCCTAAGCCTGATGTTAGAGCCGTGACTCTCCCTGGTGAGGGTCTTCTACCATGTCATTGATGACAGTTTGGCGATGGATGTTCCAATTTTAAGTGCACGTATCTTTGATCCAGCAGGTGCCTTGCTCTCATTTTATCACACAGATAACCTAGACGAAGAGGCGGACACAAGGCAAGGATGTTAATGATTGCTTGGCTTAGAGTCGCAAAAGACTGAAAACTACCTAACATCCATCAATAGGGGATTGACCACGTAAGGCAGTATTTTCACAGGTTTCTCAAACTGCACATGCAACTTTTAAAAGAATCAGGTGGAGCTTCATATATTCAGATGGACTCGTCTCCCAGATTTATTATTAGGCTTTAAAAAACCAGGGTGCAGAAGAGTGTATAGAGCACTTTTGTCTAACAGGTTGCAGAGACTTTGCAAAGGCACAGAATTCCTTTGAGAAGAGAGAAAGCAGTGACTGGTAAGATCTGGAGGATTCGGGGCCTGGAGGACTGACATTTGAAGTCTAATCTGCTCTTCACCTTACCTTTCGCATGTTCTCTTTCCCTGTGCCTGCATTATACATTAAAGGAAAGTAAGATAAAAAAGAGAAGGAAATAGAGATCCCTGAGACCAGCTCCTGTGTGGGGCTGTTAGGAGAATTGGGATGTTTAGTCCGTGCAGAGAGAGAGGCTG
The DNA here is from genome assembly GCA_004026765.1 of Micronycteris hirsuta. Taxonomy (NCBI): domain Eukaryota; kingdom Metazoa; phylum Chordata; class Mammalia; order Chiroptera; family Phyllostomidae; genus Micronycteris; species Micronycteris hirsuta. The sequence continues at coordinate 42,103 of PVJI01004357.1, forward strand.
AACGGACGGAGAAGATTGGGACTTGAAATAAGGAAGAATTGTCCGACCATCAGAGCTGCCCGGTGAAGAGTGTGTCCCCGTAGCTGTGTGAACCTTTTCCGTGGGGCCAGCCATACGAGGTCTCCAGCTTTGGACGACTCGGTGTCATGCAGAAGGTCTCGCCTTGGCTCCATAGTGGAATCACGCGGGGCACTTTCAAACCCCAGTGAGGCCTGGGGGCCCCACAGCACAGTGACGGAATCAGAAGTAGGAGAAGAAGATCTCTCTCTAGACTCCATTCTTGTCTCATCCTGCCCCCACGGAGCTCAGCAGGATTGTAGAACATCTCATAAGTCCCTCTAGAACATTCCACTACGTCCCCAGTGCAGGTAGAGCAAAAGTCACATCCTTATCAAGGCCTGAGGTCCCCCTGAGTTCTGTTCTCTGCCGGGGTACCCACACTCGCTTTGTCCCTCCCACTCCCCAGCATGCCTTTGAACTGCTCACAGCCACAAGCTCATCAGAAGCACTGAGCACACATTTCCTGTGCCTCTCAGCTCTCCCTTGTTATTATTTTTCACTCAGATTAAAAACGCAGGTGCACACATGACTTATTTCAGGTAGCATGGGAGCAGAGGTGACCCATTATCCCGTTACAGAAATCATGTACCCGGAATAATAATTATGCTTCAGAGCAATCCAGTTTCATTCACGCGGGTGCGGTAAAAGCATTTCCATTGCTCTGAAGGAAATTAGGCGTGTAGAAAAAGGACAGACTTGTCCTTAGGGGGGATGCTCGCTCAGGTGGCTGGTGGGTGGAAATTCTGCCAGCTGAGATCAAGAACCTGGGATGGGGATGATGGGTCCCACTGGGGACAGGCTGAGCCCGAGGTGTGGGGTTTGGGGGAAACTCCAGTGGAGAGGTCTGGCGCACAGTTGTTTAAGGGGTTTTGAAGAAGGAGGGAGAGTTCTCGATGGGAGGGAGACAAGGATCTGGGAATCGTGAAGATTTAGGAGGTGGCTAAAACCAAATGAGCGACGAGATCGCTCGGTGAGTATGTGTTCAGTGAGAGAGCCCCAGGGAACCCCAACACCGACGGGGAAGGTAGAGGCACAGAGCAGTGGAACTGAGAAGATGCAGAGAGATACAGTGACAAATCAAGGAGGGAGGAAGTTTCAAGAAGGAGAAAATGTGGCAGAAAAGACCCGTACGTTGAGGCCATCTAATTAGTCTTGGCCAGAGGGATGTGGAGCCCGGGGCACTGGGTCCCACGCATCCAGCATCTGGTTGGGGTCCCGGATGGAGTGGAGGTCCGAACACAGAAGATGGTGCCATGAGTGAGAAATAAGGAAGGGCCTCGCGGATCGTGGGGGCTGTGTGTGCGCACGCGTGCTGTGTTCCAGTCGCTCTGCTTTCACACTCTTGCCTTTAAAACTATTTTTAAAAAATTTAATGCATCCTATATCAGTCAGAGTTCTCCAGGGAAACTGAATATGTTAAAAGACTCATTTTAAGCAATGAGCCCATGTGGTGATGGGGGCAAGTCTGAAGTCCGCAGGCCTGGCAGGCTAGAATCTCGAGCAGTCTTGGGACAGAACTGTTTCTCCTCAGGTAACCTCGATGTTTGCTCTTAGGGCTTTCAACTGATGGGACGGGCACCCCCTCCTGTTACAGGGGTTGGGGGGGCGGTACTGTGATCATCACGGCAGACGTTAACCACACCTGCAGAATACCTCCCGGCAACACTCAATTAAACTGTGGGCGACTCTCATCCAGCCAAGCTGATGCACAAAACTAACCATCCCACATCCCACTCCTTGCAAACTGCTAGTCCCCTGCTCCAGCTAGGCCACCGACACAGTGTCATATCTGCTTAATAAAATATGAGAGCATGGAAGGACTTGCGGGTCCTGTGGAGGCCCCTCAATAAGGAAAAAAAAAGTAGAAGAAGGTGCAACTCCACTCTCAGGTACTTCTCGGCTCCTTCAGGATTCCGCCCACGTGGCCTCGATGACGCAAGGAAACGTCTCATTGTTTCTCCAACATGAGCAGGCAGTCCCGGAGTGACTCTCCACGATGTGGTGGGAGCAGGTGCTTTCCCCCCCCCCCCCCCGAGACGAACAGTGGGGGAGCTAAGAAACGCTCCCTCCCACACTCGGTTCTTAGGGTGTATTTAACAGCGTTAAATTGATCCAGCGCTTGCTTGCTGGTCCCCCCCCACCCCCGCTTCTTGGAATGTCAACCTATTAGCAGCCTGAGCAGCTGTTCCTTGAGGCCACACATCTGTCATCGGGATGGAAGTGAGGCGGCCCGAGATGCGCACTCCGCCACCTCTGAAAGATGCTCGTCGCCCCAACAGGACACGGCCGATGGGAAATGAATCGGACCGCAGGCCCCACGTGCGCTGTGCAGAGCCGGGCACTCACTGCCGCTAGCACCCTGCGGCTCTTACCCCTTCCCCGACTCTGACATCAGGAGACCCACAGTGGCTACCCTCGGATAGTGCGGCTGTACGTCCACCTGCGATGGGAATCAACATTTCCCTAGGCGACCCATAAGACTCAGTAGACGGTGGGTAAAAAACGATCAACGGGGGGCAGCTGAGGGCGGCCAATCAAACAATTTACCTGCTCCTCCTGGTGAGTGTTTCGGTGTTGCTGCGATAAAACGTTTGAGATTATTGAGATAAAGTGTGGCTCCACCAGACCAGGGATTCCCATCTGGGATCCAGGGGTCCCTTGGGTTCTATGAACTTGAATGGGGAAAAAATATTTCTTTGTTGTCACTAACTTTTAAAATTTTACATTCTTTCAATTGTGAACATAGGTGACATGCCAGAATAGTAGTCTCAGCACCTGCAGCTTTGTCACTACGGTAATCACAGGTATGTCCGCGTCCCATGACAGCGGCTGCAGAATTCTCAGAATCACATCTTGCTCCTCACAGCTTCAGAGCTGCAGCCGGCCTGCGTCTGCTGCCAGGTCTTACATCTCGTGTGTTAATAATAAAGCACATGCAGCACTATGGCAAACACTGGTTTTAAACCTGTTTATAATTGCGTCTCAGTGCAGTAACTTTCTGTTGTAACTCAATCTACATCGTTTCATGCATTGAAAACCAGGATTCTAAGGAGCAGGTAGCCAAGAGTAACACCGAAGCTCTGCACCAGGTCCATGTTTTCCAGACCGCCAGCATGATCCCAGCCGTCATGGGCCAGGAAATCAATGTAGCGGGCTGCAACTGGCATTTAAAAATAACGTCCAAAACCCGGAGTGCAGCGTGTGTGCTAAAGACGTACCGGACTTGCGTTGTTGTACAGGGGGCGTGCTGGTTCACGAAGGCTGGTGCGTTCCTCAGTATGCGGTGCTTGAAAGATTTGGAAGTCACGGCCCTTAGACATCACGGCTCGTGAGGGCCCCGTGTTGTCTGTGTTCTGCTCCCACTGCCTCTCTCCAGGACTTAGGGTAATGCTGGGAGCTAATAGGTGCTCATCAGATATCTGTAAATGGAGAATGGAAAAACCCGCAGGACGCGGACCATACAATACACACCTTCATCCAAAATGGTCATGAAACCACTCAGGACAGACGTTTTGAGTACTTCCTGTGCACCAGGCACTGGGATTTCAGAGAACAGTCACAGCAGAATGAGTACAAGTTTGGAACAATCAGTGTTGTGAGGTCAAGTGCAGTGAGAGCAGAGAAGCGGTCTGAGATCGGGTCCTGTCCCTCAGCCCCCCTGCTCACCCCAGTCAGGGTGTGCGACACGGCAACAGCTGGACGTCCGTGGGATCTTTTAAAATAACTCAAACGTGTTTCACATCTACTGTCTGGGCAGGTGCCCTCTGCACAGTCCAGTTCCGACTCGTGTCCCCAGCCCCCCGGGGCCACCCTGGCCAAGCCGCCTCCTGGCCACTCCCAGTTGTGCCGCCCCCACTCACTGCTCCTCCTGTCTGCTCTGTTCTCTCTTTCAAGAGCTCTTCCCTACTCCACCCACTGACAGGTGTCCTGTACGGACCAGTCGCCTCCTGGATTCGTCGAATTTTAGATGGCTGCAAGGAGCAGAGAACACACTTGGTCTAGTTTGGGAACAGGAGTGGGTGTGTTTGGGGGCGGTGACAGTGGCTTAAGTCACAAACACAGGTGGGAGAGAGGTGCCCGGCCAGGGCGGCAGACAGTGTGGCCATCCGCTCTGACAGGAGGGGCCGTGGGAAGATGCACGCCCCATTCCCCATGTGTTTGGAAGGAAGGGAGGGAGCTAAGCGGGTCTCTCCAAAGGGCACAGGCCTCTCCTGACCCATCCCCTGGGCTGCACTGCCTGTGCTGTTCCTGGTTGGCCTGTCTGCCTCCCCAGGTAGACTGAGAACTTCTTAAAGAAAAGGTCTGCATCTCACTCAGCAGCATGGGGAACAGTGCCTGGCAGACACCGGGTGCTCAGTCTGCGTTCTGCAGTGAAGCAACAGACAAGGAGCCCCAGACAGCACGCGATCCTGAAGGTGTGACAGAGACATGCAGACACCCCCTCGTTCTCTCGCCTCTCCCAAAGCACACAAAGCCCTGGTCGCCGCACCCACCCCGCTGTGTAGCAGACAGGGTGCTTTCCACCCAAGCCACTCACATTCCAATAATTGAAACTCTGATGCAGTCTGACCTCTGACTGTAAGGTTAACAGACAGCCCAGCTGTGAGCCCGGCTGGCCTCAGCAATGAGGGCCCATTGGTGGGGTTTGCGGCCGACGGTCCTGGCGATTTCTCCTATGTCATCCAGGCATGGGTGGTGGCTTTTCATTGTGATTTCCAGGAGGACGTGGTCTCTCATAAGAGAGGACCTGTGCGCACGTGGGTATATAATATAAAATCTCTAACATACAAGCATTTACACACACATACACACCCCTCACCGCCCACCCTGACCTCACAGAACAGCGCCCAGGACTGCCAGTCTGCAAAGGTGTCAAAGCTTCCAAAGCTACCTCTGCCTCCATCCCTGTCTCCATGGAAACCTAGACACCAGAGAGGACGAGGCCCGGCTGAGCGTTCTGTCTCTAAATGAGGAGCTCTGGCAGCGTCCAGTCCCCGCGGCTGGGAGTTAATAGGACAACACCTTTCCACAGAGACGAGCTCAACCCTGAGTCCTGGGCGGCACCGACCGGGGACAGTCCTTTAAACAGAACAGAATGTACTCCTGTGTCAACAGAGCCTGGGCAGGGAACAAATGTGGGCTCATGGCTGCAGAGAAAGGAAGAGCTGCTGTTAATATTCTAGAACTTCTGTTCAGTAATAATAATAAAAACAAAATAATAATAGCGATCCAGAGTTGAGCCCTTACTAGGATTTCCTGAAAATCACTTCTGGCAATTGGCACAAAAATGAATCTTGCTGTGATTGTGGAAACACCCTCAGATCTGCCAGCCCACTGGCTTTCTCCCTGTGCTGGGGGCCCCCTGAGGTCCGGAGGAGGGCTGCTGCTGCGGTTGGCTCTGCCCCGCACCCATCGCCCCTCATCTGGTCACCGCCCTTGGGTCTTCCTACGGGTAAGGACTCGCCCCATTCTCTGTCTGCGTGGCACTGTCTGGGAGCCGACTCCACTCCAGTTTCAGGGCTGGCCCAGGGCCACCTGACTTGCGCCTTCCTTGGCTGCGGTCCTGGATGGGGCACCTCCAGGACATTTGCAGGAAACACTATTAACGGACCTTGTTTTTACACCAGAGTCACTAAGCTAGTAGGATGCAGTTCAGAACTGCCAGGAACTTATTTATTGCTGTAGAAGAAGTCACCCCAAAACTTAGGGGCTTAAAGCAACAACTATATTATCATCGCTCATGATTTTGTGGTTTGATTGGGATCAGCTGGGAGGTTCCCCTGCTCCAGCTGGGGGCTCTCCTGGGCTGGAGCCTCCAAGGTGGCGGTCACCCGACACTGGCTGCGGGCTGGGAGCTCCGCTGGGGCTGCAGACGGAGGGTCTCTACTCTGGACGTGGCATCTGCCCGCGGTTCCGGCTTCACAGGATGGTGAATGAGCTCCAAGAGCAAGAATCTCAAAAGGACAAGCCCCACGCGCAAGCACTCAACCAGCCTTGTCACTTTACGACGGGCATATAAACGAAACCCTACGGCACGCAACTTTTTGAGCGGTCCATGGTATGGATGGACCACAGTTTTCTCTTAATACCTTTAGTCACTGAGGAATATAGAGGTTATTTCCAGCTTTGGGCTATTACAAGCAAAGCTGCTGTGAACATTCACGTCCATGTCTTTGTATGAATACAGGCTTCCATTTCTCTTGGGTAAATACCTGTGAGTGGAATTGCTGGATTGTTTAGTAGGTCTATGTTTAACTCCTTCAGAAACTACCAAACTATTTTCCAAAGTAATTACACCATCCTACATTCCCGCTTGCAGTATTTGAGAATTCTAGGTCCTCCACATCCTTCCAGCACTGTGTGGCTGCTTTTAAAAATGTGAGTCATTCTCTTAGCACCTCAGGGAGGTTTATGGCATAAAGTGAGACAAAAGTCCTTGGCATATCCCAACGGCTCACTGGGCGTCATGCAGACACAACCCTAATAAACACTGAAAAGGGAGGAGTCTCATGTCGGAGACCACGGTAGGTAGAAAGGCAGAGGGAATGCAGGCGGGGCTGGGGGAGGTGCCTGAAAGTTGACAGAGGGGCTTCTGCAGAGGAGGGAGGCAGGAACTGGGAGGCAGAGCAACGGGATCCTGGGACTCTGTCATGCTGCCTGCCCCTGCCTGGCTGGAGTGGGAGGGGCAGGTGATGGTGGAGCTTTAGCACCGGGCCGGCCCTCTCCTGCAGTCCCTTCGAGCCTGCCGAGGGCACGGCGGGGCTGAGGACAGCCTCTGGGTTCTCTGCGATAGTCAGGCCCTCCTGCCTGGGGACTGCCAAGTTTGGTCCATTTGCTGCCTGGAACTCCGCCCTGCATGCTGGTGCCACGGGCAACCTCTCTCAGTCTTCCTGGACTGCGTGTGCTTTTTGTTGAAAACGAACATGGTGTCCAGACCATCTTCAGCCACCAAAAACCCGCCTGAGCCCCAGGCTCACCTGGGGGTCGGCTGGCTCAAAGCAGAGGCAGACCGGGTCTCCCTGCCTCAGCATGTCTGGCTCCAGGCATTTCTTAGCCAAGACGTTCCCCTGGGGACGGTGCAATGTCGTGTCTCCAGCTCCCCAAACTGAGTCTACCCTTGCTCAGGGTCAGGGTCAGGAGACGAGAGGAAAAACCAGCAGGTGGACAGAATGACCTGCCCTCCCATTCATGACGGCTTCTACCCCTCACCACACCCTCAGATAAAGTCTTGTCCGGGTCCTCCTGCACCCCACCCAGAGGCAGCATCATCCTGACTTGCAAAGGACACTTTTGGACAGACATCCTTAATTCCAAAAAAGAATTTTGATGGCAGAAATGTCCTATTACATGTTCCAGGGCTTCCTCTCATTTCCTCAGACACAGACTTGGGGAGGACACTCAGCCCGCAAGGCCAAGGCTCATGAACAGATGGATGGGATTCGGAAGATGCTCCCAAACAAGGCGCACCTGCAAATCGAAGTTCCAGGTGTGACCCAAACCGGAGATGTGTCATCTGAGCTTCTCTCCTCACATCCAGTAGTCCCCAAGTCCCTGCTACCCCTACTCCCAACGCAGCATGTCCTTCAGGACATGTCGGAGGGGAAAGAGGCTTCCCCAGATCATGGGCAGGGCCAGCAGAGAGAGAAGTGGGGGCCACCTGCCCACGGGTGCTGTCCCTGTACACTGATATGAGGCTGTTCTAAGTCCGAGAGTGCCGTTAACTTGGGGATTTCATCTACTGCCCCAACACACAGGGTGCAATTTTTAAATGTGTGACCAACAGATTAATCCCATAAAACTCCCAATTTCTGGCTTTTCTTAAAAAGTCAGCAGAATCTGGAACACTGGGCTGCCCTTCAGAGTGGTACTCAGTACTTCTGGGCTGGGAATCCCCCTGCCCCCGGCACGCTGCTACCCCAGCCCCAGGTGTCAGCTCCAAGGACAGCCAGGTGGCTCCTCCTCTCGCCAGCCACAGACAGGCCTGGGCACTTGCTGGGGCATTTGTAGGAATGACTGACCTGGCCTCGTGCTAATCACACCTAGTTCTCCAGAGGCTCTGGCCTTCAGGCGGCTGGGACTTGGCAAGTGGCACCAACTGCAGGGCGCCCCCCAAAAGAACCTCACATTGCTCTCACCTACAATTATGCTTCTATGGCCTGACAGATATGAAATCCAGAGCTCAGGTCAGGAGCAAGAATCAGCCTCTGGTGTTTACGCTGAGTAGGAAGACGGATGCTCGGTTAGTTAAATGTGCAAGCTGATGCTGTTAAGTCTTCAGCAGACTGACGCACGCCCAGGAGGACACACGATTTCTTCGTAGGACACAGCTTCTGGCAACGATGTTTCCCTTCCCACGGAAGGATATTGTGTGGGCAACGTGGCATGACACGTGGGGTGTAAAGATACTGGAACAGGCGAGGACTAGAAATCTTCACTAAGGACACCTTCCGGTTGGTTTCACCACACGTGACAAATCCATGCTACTTCTCACTGGCATCGGTTGGGGAAATCGACATGCCTTTGAATCCATTTCCAATGTCTGGAAAAAGACTGTGCCGATCTCCAGAAAGTATAACCACTTAATAAAGCGGTAGCATCTGTTCCTCCTCTGAGCAAATGCCGACTTATGTTTCCTACCGCTGGCGCAAACGGAAGGCACAGGGTTTTTCTCATGAACGTTTGAAGAAGAGAATCTTGCCTGAAGACAACATTTTTTCTAAATGTGGTCACAGGGCCCCAACTTTTTGTTGTTTGGGGGTGGGGGGAGATTGACTAAGGCAAATGGATTTAATCTACTCAGCTCAAAGAACTAGGGCCTGAAAATGGGGGCAAGGACGGGGAAGGCCCATGGCAGCCTGGCTGGTCCCAAGACGTTGGCTTCAGTTGAATCTGATGAGGGCAAAAGAAGGTCCGCTTGGGAGCGCCAGAGGCCACGGCTGGCTGCAGCGTTTTTTTAAGTTCTAACTGGAGGAATCAGAGCTGTTGGATGTGAGACTTGACGTTTCCACTGGACCCCGAAGCACGGAATCTTTTGAGCCAGCCCTAGAATGTCTGCTATGTGACATTACTTCCCCTGCGGCCACTGCCCTGCCCCAACCTCTGTCCTCTCTCACCTGGGCTGGTGTAGCAGCGTCCAGCTGCCTCCGCCTGCGCCCAGTCTTGTCCCTGCCAACTCCATCCTTCTTGCTGCTGTCCAGACTGTTTTTCTAAAATATAAAACAGATGCACTGGAGAAAGACCACTCGGCCTCGGCTGGACAGCATTCTTCAGTGTTGCTCCACACCCACGTGTGAGGACATGAGCAACCAACCCTTCCGTCTTAGCGGGACCTCACAGAGGCGGGGTGCATCTTCTTCCCGAGCCTCTCATTCCCCTACAGTGAAAGGACCCGCATCTCCTAACCCCACCACCCCACGGCCCCAGCAGGAAGGCTGGAGATTTACTCCCAGCCTCCATCTCCCTCCAGAAACCCACCCTCTTGGATGGAGATGTTTACACCTGCAGACCTTTCTGCATGTGTCTGCCTGGATGACCTTGACCTGCACAGCAGCCAAGCCCATCAGTCCCTTTGACAAGGAATTGCCTCCCCTGATTCCTACCTTCCGCACAGCCACAGCAAGCCCACCGGGCCTGAAGCACCAGGCGCCGCGGAGAACTCCCAGGAAATGCCTTTCCCCTCCCAGCCACACAGGGAGGAGGCCCCTGAGGCTCCACACAGGGCCTGGTGAGCAGTGGGCTTCAGTGAGTCTTTGTTAAGGGAAGGACTCCATGACCGGAAGTCTCCATCCCAACTTCCAGATCACTTGCTGCCCTCCAGTTATGGGCGGTTTAGGATTCCTTGTGACCAGCAGTGTATCTAGGAGAGGAGGGGACAGAGGTCATTGAGGTGTCACTGGAGCAGGACACTGAGGGGGTGAATTCAGAGCCTCTTCCCTTCAGCCGTCACATACACAAGTCAGTCCCTGGAGCCACCTCTCAAACACTCCTTTCTTGGGGTCGCAGGTGCATTTTGGTGACCAGTTCCCAGTGCCCCTGGCCCACCTGTCACCTGAACTTTACACTCACTTCCTGCTGACAGAGTCCCCTCAAGCCCCTGTGGGGCTTGCTTCTCGCACTCAGGCCACATGCTGACACCAGGAGCCCACCAGGCCTCACACCAGCTCCAGCCCCCTGTCCCTCCCAGGGACAATAGCGAGAGGCATCCACATTCTCCTCAGATCTGGGGCAGGGACAGCCACTGCCCACAGCAGCGGCTATATCTTGCCTTCTCCTTACCAGCTCCCTTCCTCCTGCATCCTCGCCCCCACCCCTAGATAAGCTCCCTGCGCCACGTCCTTACCTCAGATTGACTTTCAGGGAATGCCGAACCAAGGCATACAGTTAGACAAACTATCCCATTGTGGACATTTTTCTGCTCCAAACTCCCATCTTGCAAATCTTTAAGGATCTATCCTTTTACTAAATGCTATTCCCTCGAAATTTCTGCTTCTCCATAAACTGAAAAGAACTTAGGCAAGTTAGTGACCACCCCCAGGCCTCGCTTCCCTATCAGGAACATGGAAATAATTGCACCTCTCCCTCCAGTTCCACAGCAGTCCTGGGGGACGGCACCTGGCAAGCTAATGCATTCGAAGTGCTTGCAAAGGTACCAGATTGGCCAAATGTAGGTTTGCAATGAGCTCCTAAAGCCCATCCTGCAGTTTCTTGACTTTTTTTAAAAAGCCTATTTACCCTCCTTTTTATAGAACTAAACATTTTTTCCACTCCGTTTATTAAAAGAAAGGTTTTTAGCATACATATTTTTAGGCTCACTGAAATGGCCTCATTACTTCCCAGCAAGGAGTCATGTTCCTGCTCTCTTGCATTTCTTGGAATTTTGTGTGTCGTCTCTGCTGTTTTCCAAGGACCCGTAGCACTCAGACAGAACTGCTCAAACCCTAATCCAGCCCCGGCCAGGTAGGTCAGTTGGTTAGGGCATCGTCCTGATTGGTTGCGGGTTCAATCCCCAGTCAGGGCACATACAAGAGTCAACCAATGAATGCATCAATAAGCAGAAAAACAAATTGATGTTTCTCTCTCAACAATAAAAAACAAACAATCCAACCCTGCTTTCCTCTTTGCCATCACCTGCCTTTTCTCACCTGATTTTTTCCCTGTCTGATGTGGGATCCTCTTATAACCCCTCAGAGACAGCACATCCTTCTGTGCCATTATGTGGACTGTCCCCAGTCCCCAGAGAGCTCTGCCCTTGCTCTTCCTCTCCTGGTCTGCCTGGTGCAACTGCCTCACCTTCCCAATCCAGCTGACAGACGGACACCTTTCCTGCCCTACACCACCCCCAGGTCATCGGAGAGAAACAGCCAGTCTGTAAGGTGGCCGGCAGCGTACACTGGCGTGTCTCTGTTTTCGCCTGTGTTCCAGCTGAGAGGCTGGGGTCTTTTCCACCCTAAGTCCCGGTGCCTGTCAGGAGGGGACCACAGCAGACACTTGATAAAGGCCTTTGACAACAACGCCCATCTTATTTCAAGGGAATTCACAATGCGTTGCTTAGGGTAGGGCACAAGATTTCCCTTATGGAAGAAGGCAAGAATTAACTCCACACGGTTGCTGGGATGGTTGGGTGTCTTTCCATCTTAACTACAAAGGGTCCCAGGACATATACTGCATACTTCGGTCTCATCCATCCCAAGGTCTCTCCCAAATTTCCCCTTTTCCCAGGCTCCCGACATACCTGAGGGTGGAGGTGGCATTTGATTGGCCAGAATCCATGACACTCACTGTTCCGTGTTTTCCCATTGGGTGGGCTTAGGAACTTAGGTCAGGAAGCCTTTTCTCCCTCCCTCTTGAGAGCCTACCCAGATGTAGACAGGCTCTGCACTCCAGCCCGCCAGAGCCTCACTCAAGTTCAAGTTCAAGTTCCCTCTTCACAGCACAGGGCAGTGAGCTGGGGTGAAATTACCGGGCTCAACACAGCCATCAGTGGTGGGAAAGGCTTTCCCGCCTTTGTGACCAGAGGAGGCTTCGTTGGCTCAGCTCTTCATAAAGTGGCCTTGACTCCCGATCCCCTATCACTCTCCCTTGTGTGGAGACCCTTGGAGCCTCTGGGGTGGGGGTGGGGGCAGGTAATGGACAGGAAGGACCTGGCCACTCCTGCACCTCTGGCCTTGCAACCCTCGGGAGCACCCACGTCCCATCTTGGTCCTGAATTAGCCCTGCTGCATTAATAACACTGAGTGTCAGCACCACAGACCCAGGGCATGAACTGGAATGGGACCCTAAGAGCCAAGCCTGCAGCTGGCAGCACGGTGGAGGGAAGCAGATCTGAATCCGAGCCCACATGCCACTATCTGCGGGCCGCTCATCCCACACACACACCCGTGAGCTAAGCACACACGTCTGGGGCGCCTCTTCGTTGTAGGAAGGGTCAGGGTGGGTAAGAGCCTTGCGCAGCCCTTACAAGTGAGCAGCCCACCCAGGCAGCCATTCGGGCTCCCTCACGTCCTCATTTGCATAATGGGGCTGGTAAGAACTTCCGGGTGATCCCAGGGTGTTGCTGGGAGGCACAAATAAAATAATGGATGTGGGAATCTATCTGCTGTAAATTGCCGAGTGCCATGTAAATGGAAAAAGAAATGTTTATCTAGCATTCCTAAGTAAAAGGAAGAAAACTAAAGGTGATAGAATTGATTTCTCAGATGTGACTTTTAGTAAAGCAGAGAGTCCCTCATTTCCTGTGCACCCATCAGCCCCAGGCAGGATACTTTGGTTTTCTCCTCCTTTAGGGTCACCAGCAGGTCCATTTTGCAGGTGAGGACACTGAGTCCAAGTAGGATCAAGTGACTTGCTTGGAGTCACCCAGGTAATGAGTGACAGAGTCTGGAGTCAAGTCCATTTCCCTCGCCAGGTACCTGCACTCTCTGCTGGGGAAATGATGAAGACCTCCGGATGGGAAGGGCGGGGGCTATTCACTCAGAACTTGCTCCAGCAGGTAGCTGGTGCCATCTCTTCCAATTCAGCAGAGACTTGAAGGCAGAGGAGGGTGTCTGGCATGCCCGTGAGAGGCTGCTGGCCGGGAAAGCTGGAGGCAGGCAGGGGGCTAGAAGCACGTGGCCTCTGTGATCTGTCAAGGGAGAGTTCTGAACTTTCTCTGGATGGCCCCAGGTTGGAAGCAGGGACAGAAAGTGGGGAAGGTGTCAGTCGCTGATCGAGTCTTGGTCATTTAGAGTTGATTGTTACAGGGGTGATTGTTCGGCTCCCAGAATCATTACAAGAGAGAGCAGCCTGACCACCTTCAAGTCTGACTTACAGACACATTAACGTGGATTGAATCCCCACAAACATAAGAGCCAGGGATTACTTGTACCCGTTTCAAAGATGGGGAGATAAATGTCAGAAAGATGTGGCAACTTGTCCCATGTCACTTAGATAGTAAGAGGGGTCCTAGGATTGGATGCAAGCCACCTGCCCACACAGTTCCATGTCTTCACTCTCAGTCCTGTCGTGTCCTCTGGGGGCTCAGTGACTGGTGGGCACGTCCCTTCCACCACACGACTGGGGGTGTCCTAGACACTTTCTCCGGGGGGTGGGGGGGTTCAAATGTCTCCCATTTCTTCTTGCCCCCAGGGTCCTCCAGGCTTGTGAAGTGCATTGTGTATGAATCAACAGAAGTCACAGAACCGGATCCTGATGCCCGAGTCTCTGGACCTCCCAGAGCTAGATGGGGACTGCACCCAAAGGACACCGTCCTTCCCTGTGTCCCTTGACCCAGCAAGAGCACACACCAGAGGAAAATGAGGAGTGAGGCAGAGTCAGACAGGAAGCTGTGACTTTCAATGAAAACTCATTGCAAAATAGAAGCAGACACTGAGCATTGTGTCTTCTCTGTGGCCAGGAAATCTGCACCTGTAGGCCCGGAGAAGTCTGCTTCCTCAACTCGAGTCCTGCCCCCATCAGAGCTCAACTAGTGCAGGTTTAGAGAGTGAATTAAGGAGCAGAGAGCTCACAGTGATTAACTTTTAAAAAGTCAAGAGACTCCTGGCTGGTGTAGCTCAGTGGATTGAGCGCGGGCTGGGAACCAAAGGGTCCCGGTTCGATTCCCAGTCAGGGCACATGCCTGGGTTGTGGGCCAGGTCCCTAGTGAGGGCCATGTGAGAGGCAACCATACATTGCTGTTTCTCTCCCTCTCTGTCTCCCTCCCTTCCCCTCTCTCTAAAAATAAATAAATAAAATCTTTAAAAAAAATAAATAAAAAGTCAAGAGAGATGATCTGTATGCATATCTGTATGCATGTCCTAAGCCTCAGTTTTCTCATCTGAAAAGTGGGAGTAATGGCATTCCCCAAGCACAGCTGGGAGGCTAAAAAAGGTGGTGCCAGGCGGGCCCTGGAAATAGCAGGGGGAACACTTTGTAAAGTAAATGGTTGTCTGACCACTATGCTGCCCACATAAGACAATACAATATTGAAAATAAACTATAATTGAAAAAATGTTTTAAAGATATTGTACGGTGCTGGATGTAGTATCTGAAGAAAAACAATTAGCTACTTCTCTGCTTCTTGGTGTTTGCAACATGCCAGGCACCAGCCTTGAAGCTCAGGGCCTGGATCCTCGCCCTGAGCAGACACGTGGGGCCGGCCCTGTTACTGTGCCCATTCCACGGAGGAGGAGCCTGAGGCTCACAGAGGTGACACGATCTGCCCAAGGCTGTGCCAGGGGTAAGCAGCAGGGCTGGGATTATAGCCCAGATCTCCTGGCTCCAAGGAGAAGGCTCCTAAACTCCTTGCTGTGACCGGCCCAGAGGTGAGGGAGTGCAGCAAACTGCTGGCTCCCAGGGACGGAGGGACATTTCGGCTCCTCGCTGCTCAGCCTTGCTCCAGGGAGAGGCTTGGAGGAGGCCCCAGAAAGCTGACAAATGAATGAGGCGTGGACAGAGTCCACTACCCAAGGCCCTGTGAGCATGAGTGCCCCTGTGAGCCCTGTCCCCTTCCTCCCACAACAGATCAGATAAGAAGAGACACCAGCGTGGTGCTGACCTCCCAACACTCGGACAGCTGACCAGGCTGCAGGGGGCGCGGAAGCTGCCCTTCTGATGAGCGGCACCAACCGGAAATCAAAACAGGGCCCAAGCCGGGGCATACCCAGCTGTTCATCTCAAGTGGCCAGGGCGTTACAATGGCAGAAAAAGCACCAGCATCAGCCTCCGCGAGCTTCTCCAGGCTTCCCCCACATTTCATCAGCCCGTCGCTAACAGTGTCCCCAGACAAGTTGATCAAATGAGGGTTCCCGTCTTTTGTCCTCTGGTTTCTGAAATGTGCTCGTGGCTCCTCAGGTTTCTATCAGGGCCTGGGGGTGTGGCCTGCTCTGAAGAAAGTCAGGCGCAGCGGCCCAGACCCCAGGGCTGCTCCAGGACCTCATTAGGGCTTCCAGGAAGGCAGTTAAAGGAGTGTCACCCTGAGCATCCCACCCCGGCCACTGTGTGCGACATGACTTTGGCCACCGTGTGCCCCTCGGCGGGCCTCTGTGTTCCTGTGTCTAAATCCAGGGGAATCGAACTAGGTCCAGGGCGGAGACTTGAAGCATCCCCACTGTCACCCCTTCCTGTCCCCAAAGCCCACACAGCCAACAGGCTGCAGCATTCTTTCCCACTGAGCCAGGACCCTGCCTCAGAATCCTTCTTAACACAGAACTCCAAGCAACTACTACCGATAAACCAGAGCTGGCCTGCAAGAGAAAACCCGGTTGCCGTCCTCGGACTCATTGGTCTGGGAGACGCCCCTCAGCTCTCAAGATCTGTCATCCTTGTCTGTACCCCAGAGGGCACTGAGTGACTCAACCCACCACTCTGATTTCTTTTCTCTAATTTTCCCTGGGCTCCTTGTGCCTTGGCGACGAACTTGGGGCTGTGTTTCAGTGGCAGGGGACAGACGGCCTCGCGGGATCTGCTCTGCCGCAGAACCGGGCTGCGAGGGACCTGCCTCGATGGCCTCCCAGCCGGCCCCGCTGGGTATGGTGGCGAGGCCACCCAGGAGGACCACATGCTGCAAGCATCTTACCATTTGCTTTCTTTATTTTTCTCGTTCTTCCCAGGTCAGTGAGGCAGCAACAGTAATAAAAAGTGAGACACATTTTCTCGCATGGCAATTCAATAACCCCTCCTGAACCGACGCTCCACAGATATTAGTTCTAAGAGCTTTTCATCGCACTCAGTGCGATCTGGAAGGCCTGGTATTCCGTACACGGGAAGTGCCTGCCGTCTCGGTGTCGGGCAGTTTAGGAGGCTCGCTTCAGTGGGAGGAGGACCGAGTGGGGCAGAGAGAGGGCCGCAGGGCAGCCTGCCGTCCCTTTCCCCGTCCTAGCAGCTCACGGAGGAGCCGGACTGTAATGTGGTTCCTTAGGAGGCTGGCACCTCCTGCTGGTACCACGCAGGGAGCTCCCAGGTCTACTGGACCAGCAGGAAATTTGGGGGTTCTCTGTAAACCAGCCCCCAGGCGTGCCTGCTGTCCAACCATCACTCTTGGATTATCTCAGCCATTCTCCCCTTTTGTGAGCATGTCCCTCCTTTGTTGAAAAGGAAATAAATGGACTCGAGAGGCCGCCTGCCTGATGCTCACTTGGTAATGCCTCTATTGTCAACAACTGCACAGCTGATTTACAGCAGCTTGGGATGTCCTGGGGCCAGAGAGGGTGGATTCTCTTAGAAGGCCCATGAGCATCTTGAAGGGTGACACTGGGGACAGCAGGGCCCCAGGAATGCAGCCGTTTCAGCCACGCATGTCGCAGATGCACAGGGAGTCTGCTGTCACGCAAACAGGGAAAGCACCGGAATCCCCTCCTGCACAGCCAGGGGCCCCTGAGCAGGCAGCTCCTCTCTCTGATTCTGCTTGACTTGCTGAGCTTGCTCACTCCTGCCAGCCTTTCTCTGCTGCTCTGCCCAAGTCATCTGGATACATGGGAACAAAGAAAAGAAAAGACCCCAAGCCTTCAGCCCTCCCCGGGGGACCAGACTTGCAGCGCGCACGTTCTCCCAGGCCTTCTGGGATTACAGAGCAAACAACAGAGAGCGTGTCCTCTATGGAGCTGTGACCCAGGCGCTTCCGTCTGCCGGGGTCTGGACGCGGCCCATGTGTTGGGAGGTTACCCGCGCTGCCGTCTCTTCCGCCCCCGCAGCTTCAGCGGCCGGGCTGGCAGGCTGACGGGCTGCTTCCCAAACTTCTCCATGATCTCTCGGATCCTGGCCATGTTGGTTTTGCTGAGCGTGAAGTTGCACTGCGTGGCGCCCATGTCGTAGCCGACCATGCAGTTCTTGGTGGACGAGGTGAAGCCTTCGGCCTTGGCCGTGACCACAT
The DNA here is from genome assembly GCA_004026765.1 of Micronycteris hirsuta. NCBI lineage: Eukaryota > Metazoa > Chordata > Mammalia > Chiroptera > Phyllostomidae > Micronycteris > Micronycteris hirsuta. Next base: position 59,507 of record PVJI01004357.1, read on the forward strand.
ACTCCCCGGGGTTCAGGAGGCGCCAGTAATCCCCATCGTTGGCTGTGAAGAGAAGGCAGAGGAGTTCGGAGCAGTTCTGGCCCACTGCAGACGCTGACAGCCCCACGATTTCAAGACCAGAGAGAGACTCAGAGGCAGGCTATGTGGGAGCCGAGCCCCCGCGGATGCAAATTTTTAATGCATTCTGGAAGCCAAGAGGCTTTCCTCTTTGGAAGCCCCCTTAATGGTTTTAACAGGCAGGGGAGTGGGGTATAGACTCTCACAGTGCTAACACACAGGAGCAGAGATGGAGAAATAATCACTAACACTCCGTCCGCTGTGACAATACATGCCATTCATTGAGAACTTGAGCTTCCAAGTGGTGTGCCCTCACCACAAAATGCCATCCTGAAAAGCCATCAGTTTTTGGCTCTCTGGCACTCCTTGGCACGGCTACAAATATAGAATAGTAATTTAGGGGTGGGGCGCCTCACTTCTGAAAAGAGAAGGGAAGGATGATGTGGGACAAGGGCCAGTGACCCGGGAGGAGGCCCTGGCACATGCACCTCATTCCATGGCTCTTTTTCCATGTCCTGGGTCCAAGAGAGACTCAGAGCTGCACGGCTGCGCCCCTGCCCCCAACCCTCAGTTACACCGCCGGTCAGTTACCCAGCAAGCACCTAATGGGATCTATACCCATCCTTAGCTCTAAGTTAATGATCCTTTTTGCATAAAGCGGGGGTCTAGGCCAAGGCTACTCCTTACCAGGAACCTCCAACCTGCTGAGAACACAGACCCTGATATTAAAAAGGCCGTGAGACAGAAAAGGAGACGCAGCAACCCTCACAGAGAACACAGCACACGGAAAGGCCCACACTGACCCACTGACCCTCCAAGCAAAACTCTGGGGTAGGTGGTATGAGGTCTCCTTTCCTACAGGAGTAATGTGATGCCTGGGGAGGCATGAGGCCCTGCACAAGGTCACACAGCTAGTAACTCGCAGGTCTTCCAGACGCAGGTTTGGTTGTCTCTCTCCTGGCAATCCGAGTGTCCTGCGGGTGTAAGCTTCAGTGCCAGGTGAGAAGAGAAAGAGCAGGATCTGAGGAAGTGTCAGGCCGGCCCCGAAGTCGTCTTAAGCACGAAAGGAAACTGCACGTGTGTGCGTACGTGCCCCCTACACAGACACAGATAAGGCTCGGAAGGAAGCACCGTGTTTGGGCTCACACTGAAGCCTGGATTCACCAGAGACCGCCCAGCACTGCGAGCTCACAGACCTCAGGACGTTAAGGAAAATGAACCACATCCAGCGGCAGTCTGTCACGGGCGCACGCAGCCTGCTCCCTGGTAAACCAGGCTCAGTACGAGAGCCCAGGAGCGCCACCGGGTGGGGGCACCCTGGTCTTTCTGCTCCCTGCGCCTTCCTTTAGTGTAAAGTGCATGGTTTGCCACTAAATCTAACTCCATCTCATGGCTTTTCAGAAGGCAAGGGCCCATTGAGCAGTCTTCGCCTTGTGCCGGACGGCCTGTGCTTCACAGTTTAGTTCCCCCTTTAGAGGCGTCTCTCTGGCCCCTACAGCTCCCGGGGACACTGAGGGCGCCAGCCCTTCTCACGTCACGTGTCCTCCTGCCGGATCGTGGGTCCTCCTCTTCCTGCCCTGGCCCTAGGTTAGGCTGTGGTCACCACCCTCTTATTCTTCGGCTCTTAACAGTGCATTTTCCCCATGGCACGTCCTCCATTAATGCCCGTTCTACCGAGTGGGAGGAGGACAAATACGGGAACATAACTCAAAATGTCTTATGAACACAAGAAGCTGGACGTCTTCGGTCTCAACTACTGTTGGTCACTGCCCCACTGACCGATCAGGTCTGCCTGGGGGTGCACATGCTGTGGAGGTGCAGGGACGGCCAGCACACAGCTGGCGCCATCGACACTAGTGGCCCGAGGGGCCAACCCAGGCCCCAGTGACTGTCCATTCGATAGCAGGTCAGGTTAGTGTCTACTGGGCCTGGTACTTGGCCGACCTATTTACGGGCTTTTGGAAAGCATTCTTACTGGCTTCTTTCTCTGCAGAATTCCATTTAATACTCTTATTTATTTTACACAAAATCCCTCCTGAAATGAAACTTGTCAGATCATATAAGCATCAGACAGAAATCAAGGCACATTCTGAGCCGATGCCGAGCCCCGAAAGATGCCGAAACGAATACAGGAAAGTGTCGTGTGTATGCACGGAATGCAGTGACGTGAGAACGCGCTGGGAGGTTATTTATGGGGGAAATAAAGGCAGAGGGAGATGCAACTCCCATTAGCTCGTCAAAACTATCTCCTTGATTACAGGGGCTTGAAATCCAGAGCTCATTAGGCAAAGCACTCTCTGCAGGCTCGGGGGGGCCCCAGGGCCTCTTTATCGCTCACTCGATTTGAAACCCTCCTGTTTTCTCACAGTGCATGCAAGGCACTAATAGCCCAAGGAATGTTCCAGGCTCTTTTATGAATCACTCTTTTAAAGGGGTTCATTAGCAATGTTTAAAATATGGTCCTATGCAGAGCAGATCAAATAGCCTCTCTCATTCATGAGGTCTCCCATCACCTCGCAGGTAGTTGGTCCATTAAGAGTTCGCAATCGCATTTGCTGGCTGAATGAATGAATGAATGAATGCCCAGGAGGGGTTACTATGTATCTAATGCCATGCTACACTGTGTGAACACATTGTCCAGCGAAGAAAGAGGCAACTACATGGAAAAACCATGATGCGGGGTGTCACATGGCTGTCAACCCCTTTGCGGCATTTCAGGTATATTCCACCCATTGTCACAGTAATTGGCCTTCAATACCAGGCACATGGGCAGGCAGCCTGGCATTGAGGGACACATGCCAGGTCTGAATTCCAGCCTCAGCCTACCCTGATACCCCAGGCTCTCCGCTTCCTCAAAGGTCAAATGGGGCTACTGGCTAGGAGGACAGGACCAGTTAACTCAGGTGGACAGTTTGGGGGAAAGGCCCCTCCTCCCCTCCAGGAGAAGCATGGGGGGCGGGAAAGGGGCCTGCACTGGCTCACCCCTTCACTGTGTGCTCTTGGAAGCAGCCTGTAATGTCCATTCATTCATTTAGACACTTCTGGAAAACAGGTGTTTCCTACTGAGAAAGTTTGCACACACGTGCAGCTACCTGTTCGGATGTCGTGGCTGATGCCTTCCACGGAGATGACAGCGTCTGGGATTCCTCTGCCATGTAAATCCCTCACCACGCCTTTGATGCCGCGATGAACCTGCTCGGCAAACAGGACAAGACACCGGGTGAGCTCACCAACACTCCCCACCCGACATGCACAGTGAGGACAATGAACGCCAGTGCGTGCCCCCAGGAACACCCACAAGGCCACGCCAAGCTCGAGAGCTTCCTGGCGCTGCGTGGGTCTGGTGTGGACACTTCTGGATCCCTGTGGGGTCCCGGCACCAGAAGTCTTCCACGGGAGGGAAAGCATCTCAGAGGTTTAAAAAATATTAGGATCTGAGGTCATTCAATTTAAAAAATCCACTAAAAATGGAAGTGTTATACTCACAATTTATTTTCATGTTCCTGCACTGTATGGACTTAACATTATAAACAGACAAGCATCGGAGAGGAACACAGGGCCGGACTTTCCCGTGAACAACCACTCGGTCTACAGGACAAGTGACATGACACAGCGACTTCAGACCTCGTGCCTCAGTTTCCCCTCCGTCGTAAAATGTGACAATCCACGATGACATGCCAGCTGCAAGGTTGCAGCTGCAGGCCAAGGAGGGAGGCCTCAGAGGGAACCAACCTGCAGACGCCTTAACCTTGTACTTGTTGCCTCTAGAACTGTCACTTCTGTTGCTTAGCTGGTATACTTTGTTATGCAGCCCTAGCTGACGAATACAAGGAGCCCGGACGTGTCACCTCCGTCCCACAGAGCAGTGTGTGAAAACCCCCCAGACTAGTCTCGCCCGCCATGAACCAGTGCGAGCGATCGACTAACTCAGAGCTCACTTGGTTGAGTCCAAGCGAGTACAAACAGAGACGGGTTCCTTCCCACACTGGAGTGGCCGCCCCAGCATGATGGCATCTGGGATGCTAGAGCCCAGGACGATGGCGGCCCAGGGCCATGGAGCCCAGGACGATGGCGGCCCAGGGCCATGGAGCCCAGGACGATGGCGGCCCAGGGCCATGGAGCCCAGGACGATGGCGTCCCAGGGCCATGGCCACACTAGTTTGACCTCTTGCTTTCAGCTGCCTAAAGGGCCTCATTCCTCAGCTAACGCCCCATCGCAGTGCGGGCCCATGCCATACCTGCTCCATGAACACGATTAAGGACTCTCGATTATTCTCCCATTCCTCGGGCAGTTGGCTCTCGTGTGGGAATTTGTCACAGCCCACGTAGATGGACAGTTCGAAGCAGTTTGTGTGAAGGTAGCTGAAATCGTTGAGACCTGCAAACCAACCAGACAACGTGTAACTGAACAAGGCTCCAAGTGGCACTGGAGGGACAGCAAGGACATGCAAGACCACGAATTGGAAGATGTCATTTGAACAAGGAGGTGTCGAGTACCCACTGTGGACAAAAAGTTAATTAGAGCACGTGTTGGGGACAGGTCTGGGGTACAGAGACGGGGACAGGATGCAGCGCAAGGGTTTATGGGGAACCGGCACCTGCGCAAGCATCTTGGACCAAAGGAGAATAGAAGTTAGTGCTTTTCGGATAAAATCCTCTTATTTCGTTAAACTCAGTTTAACACTACTTTTAGAATAAGGGCATCATTAACTAACAGTAAGGATTTTTAGTATTTAATTAATTTTATCTCTGTAATGATGCTGCTCTCAGCCACCGCTTTGTACCCGTTTCCTGCCCTAACGCTCAAAAGGCAGCTGTGCAGAGCAGCGCTACCTGAGCGCCGCACGTAAGCCAGGACCGAGCCCTCCGCACCCGCCCTACTAAATCTGCGGTCACTGAACCTCTCCACAAACCGGCAGAGAGACAGGCAGCACAGCACAATTTTACACATGAGAAAACTGAGGCAGAGAATAGGTAAGACATGTGTCCCAATGGTGTGTCTGGAAAGGGCGAGAGTCGGGGCTGGAAGCCAGGTGTGCTGCGGGGAGTGGGGGCGGGGGGCTGCAGGCAAAGGCACCCACCGCTGAGCCCCAACGTGGGCCGGCCCTGAGCATCCTCGCGTGACCACCACCGGGTGTGAGGGACCAGCCTGACACGGAACTGGTCCCTGTATTCATCTCCTAGGGCTGCTGTTACCAGTGGCCACAAACGGGGGGACTTAAAACAACAAGATCTGATCTTCCCACAGTTCCAGAGGCCAGAAGTCTGAGGTCAAGGTGTTATCAGGGCTGAGGCCCCTCCAGAGGCTCCAGGGAAAGACCATCCCTGCCAATTCCAGCGCCTGGCGGCCCCGGCGTGCCGTGGCCTCTGGCTGCGTGGCCCCAGTCTCTGCCTCTGTCCTCACATGTCCTCACGTGACCCTCTCCGCTGTGTCCGTGTTTTCTCCTCTTCTGTTGTTTATAAAGACATTTGTCAGTGATTTTAGGGCCCATGCAGGCAACCCAGAATGACCTTGTCATGAGATCATTAGATTAATTGCACCTGCAAAAGGCCAGTTTTCCAAATAACATCACTTGCATATGTTCTGGAGATCAGGAGGTACACATATATCTTGGGGGGCTACCAGTCAACCCACGAGCACACCTAACACTTGGGAAAAGGATACGAATGTTGGATGGCCCAGAGTCCCAGTGCCTCCCCTCCTTACATTTTTGTTTTTGGAGAGTAGAGCGATTAACAAGGACTCGGTGCTGTGACGTTCTGCGTGGTCACCTGGAAGCTCACCCAGCAAAGTGCCTCTAGGGAGCTCTGAGGGTCATGGGTGCAGGCAGCAGAGTGGGTGGGCTGTTTCTCGGTGTTGACGGAGAAAAAGAGCAGGTCCTCCCGCGACTTGACCGGTCTTGGTCCTCTTCTGTCCTGTCTTCACTTCCCCCTCACTTGGCTCACTATAATGCTAAGTGACGCGGCGCTCGGTGTGAACGTGTGATTAAGAAGCGTGACTTTGGACATCAACAGCAATTCTGTATCAGCCTGCTGCCTAATCTCTAAAGTCACAGCAAAATGATAGAAAACATATGGTCCCTCTCTCTATCGGTTCCAGATTCAAACCATTCACATGTCATCAGCCACAACATGTGTGACAAACAAGGACATGAGAACTGTGGAGTAAGAGCGGGATGGTGTCAAGTTCACAGAAAATCCTCCGCAGGGGCCTGGTTTGATTGCAGAAGGCTAGTCCAAAGGCCAGGTCCACTCACTCAGCTGAACCCCAACTCTGGAGTTACAGATGACACCGGGAGGCCAGCCAGCAGCACAGGGGGGCAAGACACTGGGGCGGGACTCAGACAGTTCTTCCCGAGCCATCCGTCCTGCCTAGGGACAGTGAGACACTCCCTGTGTTCTCTCCTGGCCCAGAACCCTGGTCACGAGCTCCCACATGGAGCCCAGAGCTCGCTCGGGGTGCCCATCGCTATCAGGACACCTGCCTTCACTGTGGGGGCGGGGACAGGAAAAAAGAGGGTCTCCCATAGCCTTGGAGTGAAAAAGCGCATGGCACAAATGATGTGCATTTGGAGATGCACAGAGCTCTGCTCTCCGTGAACTAACGCTCATCAGCACTGCGCTATAGAGGTGGCGGAGGCAGAGGGGGCGGCGAGGCAATGAGAAATCGCATTTCATTAATCCACAAGGAAATGACTCTGCAGGCTTCATCACGCGGCCAGGAGAACGATTAAAGAGGCCGGAGCTGCCACATGGCTCTGCCACAAAAGTCCCTGAAATAATGGAAAATATAATTGGTAGAAAAAAAATTAAACACCGCCGATGTGACTGTGTGTCAGTCAGCTGTTCGAAACGTCCCCGTGGACCGGACGCTAAGGAATGCAGCTATGCCGGCACCAGATTCGCCACAGCGGCCAGAAAAATGAACATCCAGTTTACGTAACGATTATTGCAGGTTTAGGGGGCTAGAATTGAAAAGCAAGAAGGCTTTTTGACCACTGGGAAATTTTCTTGATAGATGGGGATTTGCATTTTTTTTTTATTTTGTACAAAGCAAAACCATGACAGAGATCAATTAAATACCTCTGCTTGGCAGGTCGCCACCAAAACCGGCAAGCATTCATGTTTGAAAATGCCACAGAGACAAATACTTCTGCTACTTTACATTCTCCTTTCCCTGAGGCTGAAAGCACACCCGAAAGGTATGTGAAGGCCGAGCCTCCAGCAAAATAAATTAATGTTAACATTCACTGGGGCAGTGAAATCGAGAGCCTGGATCCACTCCTGAGGAGGGTCCGTGGGTTTCATGGGGTGGGAACTCACCACAACTGAGCATCTCCAATAAGCCAGACACAGAACAAATGCCTGTCTCTCACCTACAGGGTCCTAGAGGGATCACCATGGCCATTGTCGATGTGCCCATTTTACAAATGAAAGATATGGGGGGTCCAGAGAGGTGCAGAAACTTACCCAGGGCCACACAGCATCCAACTGATGAGCCAGAATTTGAATCCAAGCCTATCTGACATGGGATATTTTTCAAATGCATCAGGGGCTTGACCATCCCTCACAACAACAAGGCAATGAGCAATGAACAATATGCTTGGGGCCCTGCCACCCCCATAGAGAGGGACCTCAGGGAATATGACATCCTTATCCCTCCTCAGTGGGGAGCCCTGGCCAGGTGCAAGCGCTTATCCTGAAACTCGGACCGGGAGTCTCTGTGGGACAGCTGGGGTCCTACGTGGGTGCAGGCAGCAACACTGCGTACCCCCTCACGGCGCTCAGCCGGGCTTCCACCAGATGCCGTGGTACGGCAGGGAGGCCTGCCTGCTCACCTCCAGTGGACGGGAGATCTGTGAAGCAGTCTTCCCCACCTGTCAGCTCAGAGCCACTTCACACCTGAGCGTGGGATCCTTTCTGGCCCCCTCTGCAGGCTGCAGCGCGGGAGGCCCTCCGCAGCGGGAACAGCTGCAGCATGCTCTCCGCCCCTTTGCTGGGTTTGCTTTTTGGTCAGCTGTTCCCCCGGGTCCACCGTGACCCACCTCTGACCCTATAAAATCCGAAATGCTCAGTGGTGAAGAGCAGACCCTGGGGACAAACAGACCCCGGCTCTGCCCCTTTCTCGCCGAGGCAGATCCCTTCCAGCAACCAAGCCCTAGTTATTTATAAAACAGGAACCAGCCATGGCCCTCCAAGACGTGGAAGGATGAAAGGGGAGGTTCTGCGGAGGGCTGAGGCCTTTCAGGGCTTAACTACGGGGAGCCAGCATTCTGATAAAGCTGACAGTAGGGTCAGGAAGGTGGCCCACGGGTCCCTCCCTATCTTCGTGGTCCATTATCATCTGGCCCCGTGATGACAGCCAGCCGATCGGAGACTTACTTCCAGCCACAGTGTGCCAGGAAGCCCCGTTGACAGTCCCATCCTCCTTCTGGAAGTCTTCCGTGTGGCACACCCGCCTCCTGGCGTCGGTCATGAGGCGGTGCGTGGAGGCGTAGGAGTAGGCCAGCCAGCGGAACACGTGGTCATCCGGGGTGGGCGTGCGCTCCTGCGTCTTCCACAGGGACCGCACCATGTCGTAGGGGTAGGCCACCACCAGTTCGCCCCCCTGCAGGTTGCCGCCCAGCACGAAGGGGATTTTTTCCATCCAGGCTATGACGGCCCTGGTCTCCACCGCCACCTGCGAACATCCCAAAGGAAACACGCTTTGAGGAATCAAATAAGAAGAAAACAGCTTCCTTTCCCTGACTTTCCAAACAGGGACAAGGTTGAAAAGGCAATAATTTCACGGAAGAATCTAAGCAAAATTTCAAATTTCAAAGTCTGTCCTGAAGGAACTGGACTTTGTGGAAATAATGGATTCACAAAAGAGAAATACGGGGACATCTCCTTTCATAGGAATATTGCGGTTACTGACAAAGAGCGAAGGGTGAAGGACGGGGCTGACGTGCTGCAGCTCCGGGGACACTGGGTGGGGAGCCTCCACCATGGGCCACCGAGAGCCCGGACGGAACCGCGGCCACACACACTGCGTCTCGGATGGAAGAGCAGGGCTTCAAATGCACTGTATCAACCCTGAGTCAGGCCAAGCCCTTCGTCCAGACTGTTTCTGTAAAGGACCAGGCGAAACGTACACAGTTTAGACTTTCAGTCCATATAGTCTGTCACAAGGCCTCAACTCTGCGGAGAAGCACCATAGACAATGTGCAGATAACAAACGGAGGAGGCGGGATTCCAAGAAGATACTGTTTACAAAAGCAGATCTGGGGGGCGTGGCCTGCGGGCTGGCGCTCGCCAGACTGTTCTAATTAGTCTAGTCTGGTCTGAATTCACTGCCCATTTACAAGGAACAGAGGAATATGTTACATGGTCTCACAGGGATACAATTAGCCGGGCCCAGACAAGGGGAAATGCTACAGGGTGGTCTAGATGTTTACTACCTAGCTGTTACAAGGTCAACAATAAAATTGCAAGGGAAAAAGAAAGCGATAGAGGAGAAATCTGTCATTTAAATGAGACTTAAAAGATTATAAACCAATCAAAATGAATGGGCTTTTTTTTTATCCTGCTTTAAATGAGCTGAGATGGAATGATAATAATGAAATGTAAAGCCTGGCTAGATATTTTATAATATTAAGACATACTTTATTTGTAGATGCCAATGGTAATAATTTTCAGTTTTAAAAGAGAGTCGCATCTTTTAGAGCTAGTAAATATTTACCAATGAAATAATACTGTACCTGGCATTTGCTTCAATAACCTTGTAGGGGGAACAGAAAGCGGGGGAAAGGAAGGAAGGGCACTGGCAATATTAGAAACTAAAACTGGAAAGTTTGATATGCTTTCACACTGACCCCTGAATCAGATACTTGTCATCAGTTACTGATCCCTATGAAGGTAATTCCAGTAGAATAAAATCCATAATGAAAAACAAACACTGGAAATAATTGAAGTGAGCTTGCAATGTGCTTGCCTAAAATGTATCATTTCCCACCGTTCCCTGCAGCAGGCCGATATAATTTTTTGACTAAATTCTGACCAATGAGATTTAAGCAGAAATATTATGCTGGAATTCTAGGAATGCCTCTTCAAGTTATTGCATTATTTGACAGGAGGGCTTCTTTTTAACCCGTCTGTCTCTTCCGTCCCTTCACAGACACACAGCTGGAGCACCCACTGCTGCCTTGGATCATGACTTTGAGGATGAAAGTCACCTGCTAACGAGGTGGCGGCAGAAAGATGGGTGAGTCCCTGTTTCCTGATGACTGTGGGGCTTCTTTCTACTTAGCCAGCCACGTACCATCCACCCCCAGAGTCCTTTTATGTGGAAAAAGAAATAAACTTCTACCTCGTTCAGCCACTGCTGTTGCCACTGAACCTCCCCCTGACTCATAGAGACCTCGCCGGGGCCATACACATTCAAAGACCAGGGGCAAAGACCAGGGGCAAAGAAGGCAATAAACGGGTGCGAAATTCTATGAAAATTATTTCTCCTAGGACACACTCTTTGTGAAACGAGCCCTGAGGAATTTGAGGGAAACATTTCTCACCCAATTACATGTTTCCTGCCAAAGAAGCATCCCATGTGATAAACCCATGGGGACTTATTAAAATAAAAATAAGGTACCTCCAGCAGTCAGTGAGGACTAAGGACACTTTCACAGCAGCAGAATTGCCAAAGCACTGTGTTCTTACACAGGAATGTAACTACGTGATTTTTTATAAAGAATCTTCTCAAATGTCAACTCAGAAGGCATTTTATGATCTTGCACACGTCCCTCCTTTTGGAGAAAACTTATAAAGGCAGCAATGGTTTTGTCCTGGTCCTCGGCAAACGCCAGGGGGCATTCACTCTGGCCCTCTGCGGCTCTGCAGCCCACGGGCGGCATGCTCACCGTGGCGTTCTCGGACAGAAACCACTCGGGGATGGCGATGTAGTGGTTGGGGGCTCTCCTCGGCGTGTTCTGGCGGTCCTCCGTCTCCCAGAGCAGCGTGTTTAGGTCGGGGAAGTTGTTGTTGATGTCAATGCCGTCGTGGGTCCAGCGTCCCAGGGACCAGCCTCCCAGCTCCGAGCCCTGGGAGACAATTCAGAGTGAGAGGAGCCCACAGCTCGCCGGCCAGTGCTGGCTCCGCCACAGGCAGGACACCCCCATCGCCACCTCCAAGCTGTGTCTCCAGGCCTCTGCGCGCCTTCTGACCAAAGGTGAATCCAGAGCAGAATCACTTGGTGGGGGATGGACGCCACAGCTAAATCACTCCGCAGAGAGGGACTCCTGCCACATGGCAGTGCTCAGAAAGCAGGGGGACTCTCCTTCCCCCTCATCGCCCCTGAGAGCTTCTACACCAGTTGCATGAAACACTGAGCGATAAAGAATCTGACGGATAAAGTCCATCATCGCAAAACCAACAGTCTCCCTGTCCAGCCCCCAATTCTGCCTCATGAACCCCCAACCGACTGGCTCTGCCAATCCCTGTTTGTATCAATAAACACAACCAAAGTTCTGGGCCGCAAAGTGTGCATTGGATAGACAGCACTGGTTTAAGCACAGTCCTCCACTTTGTTCCCAGAGAATCCTAACTCTATTCTATACATAACTCTGTACACAACTGTAACCTACACAGATTCCGCATCATGCTCAGAATGTGAAATGTAAACGACGTATCCGAAGATGAGAACGACTCTCCTCAGAAGAGTGAGGCGAGGTTTACCAGTCACGGTCACGGCCAGGGCCCGCCTGGACTAGGTGCTTACGCAGGCGCCGGCACTCTGTCCTGCCGTGACCACTGTATTTGTGACAGTGTCATTCACGTCCGCCTTCTCCAGTCTGCTGGCATGCGCCCCCGCAGGGTCCCCTGTAAGTCTCGACTCCAGTTTGTATCTTTCATAACCTTGTGGAGTCTCTGTCCCAGCAGCGAGACTCAACGAGGAGGCTCCAAGGGTGGGTTGCTATTTATTATTACTATTGTTATTATTATTACTAATAATAATTATTATTATTTTTAGAGAGAGAATGGGGAAAAACATTGATTTGTTCCACTTATTGATGCATTCCTGGGCTGCTTCTTGCATGCATCCTGACCAGGAACTGAACCCACAACCTTGGCGTATCTGGACGACACTGTAACCAGCTGGGCTACCCGGCCAGGGCCCAAGTGCGAACTTCAACTCCTGGCCAAGCCCACTGTGCATCGGGCCGGCTGTCACACCGGGAGGGGGCACGGGGCCATTACCCCTTCGTAGGCCTTCTCGTAGCCGTCGGGGTTGAGCGCGGGCACGATGTGAATGCGGGTCTCCTCCACCAGGCGGGCGATGCGCTCGTTGCCGGCCCTGTACTCCTGGCAGAGGAACTGCACCAGCAGTAGCAGCAGCTCGCGGCCCAGCACCTCGTTGCCGTGCGCCCCCGCGATGTAGTGGAACTCGGGCTCCCCTGGACTCAGGCACAGGAAAAAGACGGGCTTGGGTCAGATGCTTGTCACATGACGCAGAGCAGCTGTTGTCACATGGTACGGGGACAAAAGGCATCCTGAACAGTGTGAACTTACAGGCTTAGCCCCATGGGTTCTTTCAAACGAACCTCCAAAATTTGATCAGTATAGTTTCTCATTCCCTAGTAGTAGCTAAGAAAATGTGTAGAAAGCTCTCAGCGGACACCAGCCCTGCGCAGTGATGTTTATTCCTGTTCGGCAAGAACAGATGCAAGAGAGCGATGCTGAGGCTTTCAATTTACAAATTGAATACGAGCCACAGAAATTATTTTTCTGTCTGGGGAGGCGATTATTTTTCTTTAAAGAACTTCTTATTAAATTTCACAAGGACACAAAGATGAATAAACACCAGCAGGAGACAGTCCAGCAGGGCAAGGCAGCGATGCATGCTTTGGGGAATTTTGGAAACGGCTGACTTGGAGCTTTTTCTCGTCAAAGCTCAGCTTTTTCAGGGCTGGGTGCAGACAGACCGCCCTTCCCCACTCACTGCCAAGCTGCTGCCTTCGAAGCGATGGGATTTTATGAGCAGACGAGCCCTTCACAGGGAACTCCTGAGAGGAAGTCCAGAAATACTAGTGAATGTTCAAGTCAGACGAATCGGACAAATCTCTGAATTTAAATACAGAGAGGGGGTCCCTCAAGGACTCACAGATCTACTGGAAAGAAAACCAGAGCAGCCCCTCTGACTCGGAGGTGGACATGGGCTTGGAGTGACTAATGGAAAATGGCTGAAAATAGGAAATACTTAAAAAGATTAGGGACCTCCTCTAATGACCAGGGAGTCCAGAATTTTCTGCCAGAAAAGGACCCTGTCCTACCCATCTCTGGCCGCCTTCTTCTTTGGTTAGTGCGCCTGGTCTCAGAACAGGATTAAAAACTGGAGAACAGAATTAAAAACGGTCCATCTGGAGAAAGGGAGGGCACCTCTAGCTTAAATAAGCCGACAGCCCACATGGTAAGGCAAGAGGCTCACAGGACGAACTGCAGAATCTCATGAGCACGGTGCGTGGGCGGCTCCTGCCCTGAGTCACAAGTGCTTCCACGGGGCCACCATCGCCTTCGCTGGAGGAAGGCACCAGGCATGAAGGGACACGTGCGTCGCAGAGGGGCCGCCTCACCGACTTCGTGCTCCCCGGGGTGGTCGGAGATCTCCACCGCGTACAGCTTCAGGCCCTGGTGGCTCTTGCCGATGTTGTAAATCCTGGTGATGTTGGGGCACATGTCATTCACGACCTTCATCAGCTGAAAAACAAAACCGACCGGGGCCTAAGCAATGATGGCTACGCACCATAGGGGGCGGAGCTTCCCAGAGGCAGCCGCCTGCGCCCCTCCCACAGCCTGCAACGCCCCTGCCACCACACTCTGTGCGGTCCAGGCACCTGGAATGTCCTCCTTCGACCCCCTCTGCGCTGCCCTCCCTCCCAGCACCCCTCGCCTGTGGTTATCGCTTCCTCAGTTCTGGTATCACTGCCCTTGGTGTGGTTCTCACCTTTTCACTGTTTTTCTCCTTTCTTTTGTCCCCTCACTAGACTGCAGATCCTTCATGGGATGGGCTGAGCCTTTCGTCTCTATATCCCTGCCTAAATGCGAATTTATTACCGAATATCAGTTTTCCTCCCTAACACAATGAGCACCTGTGACGTCAGGCTGAGGAGACAGACGCTACTCCCCCCTCCCACCCACCCAAGGAGTTCACAGTGCAGCAGCAGGCGGGGGTCACACAATGATGACCCACATCATGGGTGCGGTCAGGGGGAGGGGAGCAGGCTTCCACGAGGAAGAGAAACACAAGTGTGTTGTTTTCTGAATTTTAGAGTCAGCTCACCCGACAGACAGCTGCCATCTGCTGGAAGGGACAGGCTGCCAAGAAGGTAAGGTAGGCTCTGCCTATGGCGGGGCACCAGCTGCCCTCCGGGGACAGGAAGGACAGAGACACCATTTCCTGAGGTCGCCTCACCTCCCGTCTCTGAGCGAGGACCTGTGAGTGGCCTGTTATGTGGTCTGGAGTTGCTGGGTGACATAGTTCAGCCATGCCCATGTGAAAGGCCAGCCCCGCCCCTGGCGGGGCAGGAGCAATGGGCGATTCCTGACCTTGTGTTAGTGACTGGGCGGGGGGCAGGGGGAGCTCAGATGCCCTAGAAGCAGTGAGGAAGGACAGCCCTGCCAGGGAGGTGAGCAGGCAGGTGCCCATCAGAGAGGGCTCATCCTCTAGAAAGAGGACAGACGCTGGGTGGCTGGTGGCCAGAGGACGGCGTGGCCCACAGGGACGGCGTGGACCTGGATGTGCTCAAACCATCTTTCCAAAAATTCTCCATCAGCCAAATTATCCATAAAACGTCTTTGTAAATTGCAAATAAACACATCTGTTGCAAATTTATGGTGGGTTAAAATCTGTGAAGAGTAGAGAAACGGGTAATGTGTGGAATTTATGAGACGGTGGAGTTAGTTATACAGTGGAACGCTTCATTTGCCTTTCCTAACACAGCAGTCCGCGCTCAGGGAGACTCAGCAAGCCTTCCTCTGGGAGTGGAGGGATTTCCAGCGGCAGGGCTCTGCTCCACCAATGTCTACGAGGAGCCCCAGGTGCAGCCACGGTGAGGCATGCAGGTCTAATTCCTTCCCGGGGCAAACTGCTTCCCTTTCTAACAACTCATATTGTGTTATGATATCCTGGTGAGAGGGAGAGAGAGCTGACTCTGAAGGACTCTTGTCCACAGAGGACAAGGGCAGAAACCCCTCCGTCTGTGGAGAAAGCACGAAGGCAAAGGCAGCTTCTACACCCATCACCACGAGCGATACCAGGTGCAGGTGTTAATGGAGCCACAGGTGAGATGCAGCACGTTTTAACAAGAGACACGTAAGAATGTCAGCGAGAATGTCAATAATTGCAGTAAGAAGGCGTTCTATTTCTGTAGATCCCAGTAATAATGTGTTGTATTTCTCCACTGAATCTCATGTGTGACCAACAGATGACTGTCCCCACTGTACAGATAAGGAGACTGAGGCTGAGAGAGACACTGAGTGATTTGCCCAGGATGCCCCTGCTGGTACCAAGAGGCACCAGGGCTTTGGTCTCTTGGGGCCCTTACCTGTCCGCAAAGGCACGGCAAGGCAAGGAAATCAGCATGTCTCTGCTGCTGGTTTTCTGGGGTGCACTGCGACCCTTCTGCAAGATGACCACAGCACAGTCGCCATCTGTCTGGGGCCCTGCGTGCTAGTCCCTGCTGGCTGCATTCTCTGCTTCCAGCATTGACCTTGGCAACCCCTGGTCAGCGAGAGATGGGCTGTCAGGCATCCTGGTCATTAAGGAGTGCTGCAGACACACAGCCACTCGGCTCACCCTTAACTGGGCAATGAGTGTACACACTCAGCACAGACCTTGGCTGGCACTCGATGCCAACCCCCGTCCCCTCTCATGATGCTGCTGCAAATGTGCCGCCTGTGCTTGAGGTCATGACCTTGACACTGGAGAAAGGCGAATACCGTCTTCCCTTGGACGCGCTCTCAGCCATGAGTTGTCAGTCCCCTCGGTCCATCCTACCCATGGGCCAGGGTCACCAAACCAGCCACAGTTCCCGTCTTCAGGTTGTGGCAATCGAGTGCATCACTGTGCTGTCACAAGCATCTTTTCTGCACACAAGGATGAGGACACTGGCAGTTGAGGAATCTTTTTTGCAAGGTTCTTGACAATCCTCTCTGCACGGTGGCCCGCTGGGGCTTCCCCGGTGGTCGGGCGTGCCCACAGAGTCCTGGGTGATGATCCACCATGCTTGTTCCCGAAAATAGTCAGACGATTTTTTGGAGCTCGGGTCTTGATGCGTCTTGAGAGGAAGGACTAGAGTTTCTTCATGGCCTCAGTCAGAACAGCGGTTTTCAACCTCTTTCATCTCAAGACATAAACTACTGAAATTCTGCGGCACACCGAAAATATGTTTTTTGTCCATCTGACCAAAAAAAATCGGTATAATCTTGATTCATTCACACCGGACGGCTATTGCTGTGTTGGCTGTTGTCATTTTTTTATTGGACGATCCTAGGGAAAGGAGGTCAGGGCCCCTGAGTAAACAGTCAGGTACTGCCTGTTTTAAATTCTCAAGGGCGCCTGCTGGAAATAGCTGCCTCAGGGCGTGCATTCTCCCGGGCGTGACCTCACTCCAAGGAGGCGGGAACCGGCTCTTGAGGACTAAAAGCCTTAGATGTGACGATGCTTTGTGGCCCTCCGAAGCTCAGCCCTACTCAACGCAGTAATGGGGGAGGGAGGGTAATTAATGACAGTATGCAAACAGCTGGCCTAGGAGGCACTAAGAAAACTGGTGGGGAAGAGAACCTGGGAGTAGACCCCGCTTCCTCATCTCTGCAATGGGCATAAACTCTGCCTTCCGTGTGCCTCCTGAGCTCCAGGCTCTGCTGGGTCCCTCCCTTCCCGAAGGACGGAGAAGAAAGAGCCCCCTTTGCTGGTAATCCAGTTTCTAGCAATATGTCAGAAGGAGACCATTCGTACAGGTTAGTAAAACGCCGCGCAAGGCGACAGGTGCTGTGGCGTGTTTCATTCGGTCCAGGAGCGGCACACGTGCTCCAGAGCAGGAAGACAGCTGAGGGGACAGTGAGGCTCCAGCTCACTGGAACCTCCTGATGACTGCAGTTAGGGAGACAGCAGGACACATGGCTAAGGACCCCGTATTAACTGAGAAAAGCAGGGCAAAGCCATACCACCCTCTAAACAAAATCGTGCGGATTCCGTGAACATGGAAATGCAAACACGGGGCAGAAAATGGGGGACATGAAAAACACCGGCTCTTGAGGTCAGTGAGTTCGTGCACGACTAAGTTTTAGACTTTTGGTTTACACTTGATGTTATAGACTATTGTTTATCCAATGAGTTAAAATGTTAAAAAGGAAAACAGAGAAAGTCCTCTTCCACCATCTTTGCTCCCTTGTCTGAGAAACAAACACTGCATCTGATCAAGTGGAAGAGGAATTGCAGAGCCAGGGAGGAGGAAGAAATACAGTAGCAAAGGCACCCATGGGTGGGGACTGGGAGCACATTGGTGTAGGTCTGCAGGCCTGCTGCTGTGTCCTAGCTACCTGACGTCACCACCCCCCAGGGGCAGGCTCACCTGCTCCCCTCCCAGCTCACCCCACCCCTGCCTCCACCCAGCCCCCAGCCTGAGGCCCCAGCCTTCCTCTGCTGCCCGAGAAACCAACACGGATAGCATTCCAACCTGTTTCCACTGACTCCTTCCTAGTGCTTCACACTCCACTCACCAGCCAGAACTTTCCAAGAATTTGGAACCTGGCAACCCCATGCTCCACACCAAAATCAAATCAACCTTTTCCTCAAAACCGCCTCTCTTCCTCCCTTTGTGGATGGTACCCAACTCCCTAGGAAGCACACCAGTCCCCCTCTCTTCCCACTCTCTCCCACAGCTGACCTAGGACTAGCTGGTCCACCTTAGAAATGCCTCTCCCCCACCTCCTCCTCCTCCTTCTGCAGATATCCCCCTCCTGGGGACTGACCAGCACCCGCCAGTCTGCTCTCCATACAATTTCCAGACTGATCTGCCCGAGCTCCGCTCCTGCAGAAACTGCCTTGCTGCTCAGACTCAGCACAGCAGCCTCCCCCACCCCACCCCCATCCCCTCTGCACCCAGGCCGACCTTGCTCCCAGCAAACAGCCCACTGGCCCACTGTTCCAGAGACACGCCATCTCTTGCTGGAATGATAGCTCTTGCTTGGCTCCTGCTGCCCTCACTGCTCGGAGCCCCCTCGACTGCCTCTGCCTGCCAAGCCTGGCCCGCCCCGTCTCCATCAAGCCCCCCCAAGCATAGCCAGCCAGGCCAGCCTTCTCTCCCTCCTACTCCCCAAGTATCTGCCCTGAGATGACCTCAAATAGACATCTACCTAGTACACATTATGAGTTTATGATACAATGAGTCTCTGGCCTCGTGGCCCCGAATGCAGGAGATGTAAGGTACAAGCAGATGGACGTGTGCTGAGCACCTATAAACCGGGACCCGTGCTGTCCAGGCCTTCAGCTCTCTGGGAGAAATGAACTCCTCCTCCCTCGGGTACCAGTGTCTGAGCAACGTGCTCATGTCCCCTCCCCGCCCTGGGGAGAACAGGGCCTTCCAGGCCACTGCTCCAGAAGAATCTCCTGCCCCCGGGAGGCACACCATTCTCAGGGCGTTACCCTCCCAAGGCGGCACGTTTTTCCATTTTTCTCTTCATCTTCCTGCTCCTGCTGCTGTTTCTCATTTTTTTGTTTGTTATGAATGTCTCTTTCAATTCTAGGATAAACTATCTTGTTTTTCCCCCCGAAGTAGAAAGCCTTCTACAATAACCTAGCAGACACCCTATGGGAAGCCACTAAAAATGCTGGCTGCTCTCCCACCCCTGGGCGCCAGGGACCCAAGTGGCAAATCACTCCCCACTGAACACCCTGCAGGATGGACAGACACTTGCGGTTGAGGGCTGCTGGGCCCTGGGACCTCAGAGGGTCATCCAATGTCACCAGCAGGGCTGCACTGGCCACACCAAGGTTTCTCTCAGCTCTAATATCTACCGAAAACGGTGCCCACAGTTGCCCAGGTGACGACGCAGAGCCCCAGTTCTGCATGTGGGACGACTATTTAAAGACGCCTGCCACCTGGATGGACTCTGAGCAGTTAGATCATTCTGAAACACATTTAGAGTTATTGCTTTTGACATTAATTGCACCGAGTTGATGTTTGTCTAATTCCTGGGCTCGAAAGACGTCCTGAGAGGTTCAGTGAGCAAAGCTGAGTTAACACGCAAGCGCTCCGTAGAGTGGAGCGGTGAGCAGAACCATATAAACACCCCGGGATGGAGAGCAGAAGGATGATTCACCAGCCTCAAGTCCAAGCACATTACCGTGATTTCTGAAGAGCAAGACAGCAAGATGATTTCTTTGGCACATCCTACCTCTAAGTCCATGCTGACAGGTGTCTGGAAGCTGTGTGAGTGTCTCCAGTAAAATGACAGGGAGACAAACCGGTGAGTTGACTCCGTCAGATGAGCCAGAGAGCCCTCTGGGCTCAGCCTAATTGCTCCTGAACTTGCACTGGGCAGCTGGGCCCTTTTCTCAGCTTGCAGCCATGTTAGTTTGGCCTCACTGAACACCTACTTGTCCCGTAAATGTATTCAGGAGGGCATTTCTCTGTTCCTTCTCTTTCTTGAAACAGATTCTTTGATATCTAAGAATGTCTCATTTGCCAGCACCCGGCCTTCCCCTCCCCTGCACTTTCGGAGCCATACTGGGAGCAGACCCTGAACAGGATTTTGCAGGCAAAGCATTGAGGATAGGAATTACTCTTTCAGCGTGTCCCAATGAACACCTGGTCCCTTCCCCTCCTGCACCCAGCATGCACAGGCCGGCCAGAGCTCAGAATCTCTTGGCTTCCGTAGTTAAGCTGGGGGCGCTCATCTGGGATTGCCACTCCCCCCTCACAGTACGCAAGGACTCAGGGCTGGAAGGGTGTTTGCCAGGGGACTGCAGCCGAGCTGCGCACTAGAATCATAAGGAGAGCTTTAAAATATTTAGGTACCTAGGCCCTTTGAAGATTCTGCTTTAATTGGCCCAAGGAGGGGTTCAAGTACAGGTATTTTTCTAGTCTCCCCAGGTGGTTTTAATGTGCAGCCAAGATTGAGAATCAGAGAATCTGAACAAAGAGTGGGGTTATGTAGGCTCAGTGACTCAGTTTCCCCATCAGGAAGGTAAGGATAACAAGTTGCCGCCCACCAAGGCTGGTTGGGAGGACCAACCACAGTGACGCAGGTTGTGAAGGTAAATCAGTGCGGGTCCCACGCAAGGGCTTCCTGCTGTTCCCCTCTCCTGGACTCTGTCTATGACCAACATCCTTAAATCTGTGACAAGCTCAAACACACAGAGATTGTTGAGAACTAGAGTACTAAGTCAGAAACGTCTGGGGTTGGATGCTACTTCAACCGGCCACTGGCGAGGGAGCCCGACTCTGGTCACATGCTTTCTCGCATTCTCAACCTCAAAACTACAAGCACTTCGGCTTCAGCCAACCAAAGGGTTCATTCAGACCCTGTCCCTAACACATCATCCTCTTTCTGAAAGTAAACACCTGTGTGCTTCCTGCTGGGCACACGGCCTGGGCCTCACCTGGCGCATTTCCTTATAGTTGTGGTGCCTGAAGTCCAGGTCGTCGGTGGTGGTCATCTCGTTCCGCCGGTGATAGTAGTTGTTTGGGTCTGGGGAGAGAGATGCGGTTTAGAATTCACTGGCATCATTCTCATCCTTGCGATGGCTCTGCCGGGTGCCCGATTCATGTGGGGACACAGCCCAAACTAACATCCCCGCAGAGGTGAGAGAGACAACATTTCTAGAAGCTTCTTATGAGTCAGAATTACCCAGTGATGGAGAGTGTGGGCCCGGACTGGAATGCCTGGGCTCCAATCTCTTCTTTTCCAATTACATGCTGCGTGGCCCTGGGCACATCACTGGAGAGAGTCTTTGCCTTAGTCTCTTCCCCCATAAACAGAAACATACTGGCACCTTTCTTATTGATTTATTGCTGGTATTAGTTGGAATAAGCTGTGTGTCTGGCAAACTGTCAGCACTGAATAAATGAATGAACGCTTAAGTCAATGAATGAATGGATGCATGCCACACTGAATGCATAGACGGAAATGTTTGGAAGTGTGCTGAACACTACTAGTTCCTTGCCCAGCCATCGGCCCACTGCCTCCCTCCTCACAGAAGCCTGCGGCATTTGGGAACCTCCCTCTCCACTCCCCAGACACATACCTCAGCCCCAGCGGCAGGGTCCAACGTGACTGGTCTAAGCCAATTAGAGTATAGCTTCTGCTGGCCACTCTTACCGGTCCAGATGGAAGGAAAGGACTTTAATGTCACAGAGGAGGAGTGAGTGAGAATCCCTCCCGGGGACAGGACAGAGAGAACCCCAACAACATCAGGAGCTGATGAGTGACCCAGCCCTGGAGCCTAGCCATCCTTGGGACTTCCCATCACACGAGGTAAAGGACTCCCTCACCGGTTAGGCCGGGGCAGCTGGGGTTCTGTAGCTGGGTGGAAGCACCCAACAGGCGTAATCAGGATGCATTAACAGGGGTCACTGCTGGGGCCTGGGACTCGGGGTCTGTGGAGGACATGTCTGCACCTGACCTAATTCCCCTCCGTATAAATTGACCCTTTTTCCTTTCGTGCTAGTGATTACATAAGCATGTATTGTTTATATAATTACAAAAACAAAGAACACTTAGAAGAAAGGAGAGACAGGGAGGAGTGATCAGGAGAAGGACAAGGGACTACGCAGTGGGCCCCGAGGTCTTTCTCCTGACCTGACAAAAAGTAGCAAGGCAAACAGACCCTCAGCCAGCCCGGTGTTATCTCCACCTGGGGGACTTGGCCAGAAATCCTGGCCAGTTCCAAACTCCCTCCAACCAGAGAGAACACGGCGCTTCATTGATTGATTGTTTTGAGAGAGAGAAAGAGAGAAACACCTATGTGTTGTTCCACTTATTCATGGATTCGTTGGTTGATTCTTGCATGTGTCCTGACCGGGGATCAAACCTGCAATCTTGGCACATTGGGATGATGCTCTAACCAACTGAGCTACCCAGCCGGGGCCAAAAGACAGTGATTAAGACAGGTCAATGTACTAGTCCGAGAACCACGTAAGCAAAGGTTGGAACAGCAGCAGGTGTGGGTTGGATCCCAGTGGCTAGAAGGGTGAGTCTGGAGGCAGAGGCAGAGGCAGGGGTGGGTGACGCTCCCGGTGGCATCAGGAGCCATGCGTCCTGATTCGCGCCACGGACCATGGTCCACAGACCAGCAGTGTGGCTGCATGCTGGACCCAGCCCAGACCTACTGAATCGGAATCCACATTTAAAAAAGTCCCCGGTGACTTCGCAGGCTCAGAGGTTTGAGAAGTACCACGGGAATGTACTGAGCGCTCTGCCGACAGGTGCGCAGTGCGCGGTGCACGGTGCACGCATCTGCGGTCACCTGAGCCAACCACACGTCTGTGCCCCCACAGCCGCGGGTCAGGACTGACTTCACTCCTGAAATCAAGGCCTCACGCGTGGAGCCGAAAATCCCATTACAGGCCCCAGAAATAAAAAGACAGTTTTTCATGTGCACAGAAGGTTTGCCAGTAATGCTATTAGAAATGAATGGCTGTCGTTAAAGAGAAATCATGTGGGAGGGCCAGCTGGCACTTTGTCCAGAAAAGAAAGCAAAAGCAATTCAGTTTTAGCCAAAAGTCCCCTCCCCACCCCCATGACTTTTCAAGGCTCTCCTACGGGACCTTGGGCTGACCCCACCCTCAGGCAAGCCTCGTTTCCTTTGATTTCCAAACCTCCCGGTTTCAAAGCGAAGGCACAGCACATTTTTCACATTAATTTACACTTAACTTACAGACATGCTGTGTTCTGAGAGCTATTCAACGCCCCAGTCCCAGGGGCCTCTTTCCAAAACTCTGCAAAGCCTCCTTTGTCTCCGAACACAGGTGACCCCTCCAAGGTTCTTAGGAGGGACTAAAAATCCCAGAACACTACGAGAGGGCCCCGGGCTTGGGCCCATTCTTCCAGCCTTAGGACGACTCCACCTGCCTAAGCACAGACATAACAAATTTCAGAACTACCACCAAACCACGGCGAGGATTTTTCACAACACTCTGCCTCCTATGTTTTGAACAAATCCTTCTCTGCTCACCCGTTTATTCTGACCGGACCCAGTGTTACTGGGAACCTGTTGGGAGTCCAACATGGCAGGGAAGCAGAGGAGTGAGGACCGAGCCAGGCCCTCCTGGGCCCGGAATTTCCAGCACATTTTTATCTTGCAAACCGGAAGCTCTGTGACCATCACACAACACTCCTCATTCCCCTTGCCTCTGAGCTATAAGAAATCCTATTGGTAGACCATGGTATAGAGCACTTCAGCTTCCAGCGCAAAAATCTCTAGAAACACTGTTCAGGAAGTGTTAAAAAGAATCAGGACCTCCTCCGCCCCCACCCAAGAGTCCCCAGGATGTGAGGGGAGAGGCGGAAGGACCGAACCAGGAGAAGCAGGAGCAAAGGTAAGTGAATTTCTCATACGCGAGAGTTCCGGGAGGAAGAGAAGCTGGGGGCCGCATTTAGACTGCAGGGCCACCTCGGGTGTGAGCGGCCGAGTGGGCTGGGTCGTCCTTGCCTTTGACCTCATTAACTTGCATGAATGGATTGTGCCAACAATGAGCATGGACACGTGGGGGCCATGTGCCGCCTGGGCCCTAGGGTGTGACCATCAGGGGCAGCCTGCACAAAGGCCTGCTCCCCTCTGGGCAGACTGCTAAGTAGCTTCTAGAAGAAAAGTGGCCCTAAGTATTTGGGGGTGGAAAACAGAGCCATTCCAGCCCCTACTTGAAAGCACCCAGATTTCATGGTAGAACTCTAAGTCTCTCTTTGTGAGGCTTAAATTGTCTCCAGGACCTGACTTCAAACACGCACATATGCACGCACGCACACCCAAGAACAACTTCACAGGAAAATGGTTATTAGATTGATTTCAGGAGATTGTTGTGGCTGCCCTCTGCCCTCTCAACAACAGATGAACTCCTGCTGTTGTGAGAAACCAGGACCCGCTCTTTGAAGCAAGAAGACGGAGGCTGTGCCGAGAGGCACGGAGGGCAAGCCCCCTGGCCTGGCCCAGAGAGGGAGGGCCCCGCAGACGCCTGCCCACAGCTGGGCCTACACACACCATGTGCTCAGAACAGCCCACAGGCCCCAGACAGCAGCAGGGGGGAGTCAGGATTGTAATTCCAGGAGGAACCAGCCCCAAAAGCAGGCCCAGATGGAAGATCAGACAGGGCCCCAGCATTCTCCTGTATCGGCCTTGAAGACGCATGCGCCCTGCGCCCCAGCAATCCCACTTTCCCTAATCGAATTTAACTATAACCCTATAGTTGAATAGCCCTATAATTTATACAATAATCCCAGACACACACAAAGACACAGAAACGAAGATGTTCACTGTGGGGTTCTTTATAGAATCAAAACACTGGGGACTAATGAACTTCCAACTCTAAAAGCCACATCAAAAACATGTGAGTCTGCCCACAAACCAGGACAAAGGCATCCACCCAATAGATGGTCCCCGATAGCGTCAATGACATGAGAGGAGATGCAATCAGTACGTACAAATATACCACGAAGTATCTGTCTGGTGTGCGGGGCGGTAGGCAGGCAGAGAGACCCGTCTTTGCCACCAGCACAGAGACTACGCAAAACTGCAGAGCTAGCAAAGCGAGATCAGGGACTTTATGGGATTGAGAGACAAGCAATAAGTGACGTTAAATATGCTTTGAAAATGCAGCCAAGTGAGTAAGTGGTGGGGGATGGGATGCCTGTGGGAACAGCATGATGGATGTGCGAACACCAGAGTGGGTGGCACCCTTCCCCGCACCCCCCCCCCCCCCGGCAGTGCTGGAGGGACTGGGAAGAGGCTGCTGCCTGTAGGCTCCATATGGGCACAAACTCATAGGCGATGAAAGGCCAGGCAGGGCCAGCCAGGGGCCGGACCAGATCAGCCTGTCCGGAGCAGACCCAGCAAGGACCCAGGGGGCCAGGAGAACTCAAGCCCCTTCCTTTCTGTCACCCTGAGGTCATGGCCCGGACCCCACCATGTGAACATAGGGCCGCTCGTTGAGAACAAGGGTTTCCTTTTCACTGTTTCCTTCAAATATCTGCTGACAGACCAGGGGGAAGGAAGAATCATTCAGAGCTTGATTACCAAGGGATCAAATGGTCAGTAACTCACTCACCCCAAAGGAACAAACATTCACCCAAGGACAGAGCCCTCCATGTGCAGCTCCTTAAATGGAAGGACGCTGTGTACATGGTCAAGTTTAAAATGAACTCCTACCACTTCCTCTACCCAGTGTGGCAGGCACACTCACGGACATTGACATGTGTCAGTGCCGGGTGTGGGCGGTAGAGTGGAGTGAATTTCCAACCTTGAAATAGGCATCGTCTTAAAATCCCAGCAGGCACACCACAGCCGGCATGATACTGTGAGGCCCCAAGTGCTCACGGCGTTTTTCCTGAGTAGGAGCACGGGAGACTTTTATTTATTTTCTTTTGGCTGACCTATGTTTTCTAAATATTTTGCAATAGATGTGAGTCTCTTTTCACGTGAGGACAGGCTCGCTTGGTTTATCTTCATTGGCCTTGGCGGGGCACCAGCAGGAACACGGAGGGCGCACTCACCCGGCAGCGGGCAGCCAAGGACCTCCATCCTCAGGCAGATGCTCCCGTCGCCGAACCAGGACTGCGGGTTTATGCGGATGTAGCGGGCCACCATGGGGATGGGCAGCTCGTTGAGAACAGGGATCTCCTTTTCACTGTTTCCCTCAAATATCTATGGACACACAGGGGAAAGGGAGGACCGTTTAGGGCTTGATGGTCCAGAGGTCAGAGAGTCAGTAATTCACTTGGTGGGGATGCCACCTGCGTGCTGGGCACAGAGGGGAAAGGAGGACCGACTCAGGCCTGGCCCCTGCCCTCAGGAAGCCCCCCGTCTTGGGAGTGAGGGGTCATACTCAGACATCACAGGTGAAACCGACGGGTGCCATGGCAGAGGGACCGCAGAGCTCTGGGTTTCCAGGAGGGAAGGACCAGGCAAAGCTTCAGGGATGAGGGGAGAATGAATTGGCCTTGGAGCAAGCTACTCAGATCCATAGGGATGGGAAGGATTCTAAAGAAAAGCAGAGGTGCCCGGAGGGGCCCGAGAGGGGGTGCAGAGGCGGCAGACCCACTGAGTTCTGGAACTCGGGGGTGTGGTGGGGGTAAGAATGGGAAAGAAAGTTGAAAACAGAGTCGGCAGTCAGACTGTGCAGGACCCTGGAGATGCCGTCAGGAGCAAGCACTTGAGAACCTGAGGAGGAGGGGACGTGTGAGAACTGGCCACCCTGGAGAAAACCTTGGAGCCGAATAATCGGGGCCGTGGCAGTGAGGTAGGGAACCACCATCACCGGACAGCTGTGGGGGCCACCCGTTCTTTGAGGGCCACACAACCTCCAGGGCTGACCTGTGAACCGTGGGAGAGACTGTACCCCAGCAGCTCTCAATTTTACAGGAGCCCTGAATGCAGGCCCCTTGGTGCTGCGCTGCTGGGCACAGAAGGGGACGGCTGTTCTCTGTCAGACCCTGCGGCCGGTTTGAGTTGACGTGAAATCGGCAAACGCCCAGAGGCCAGCACTCGCCGGGCGCCCACTGCCTGTCCCCGCAGTGTCCCAGCACCAGGTAGAGGGAAGAAGAGACTCACCATGTCTCCAGATCCATTCTTAACGGTGACCCACGTGTGGCTGTCGTTGCTCACCATGACCTTGTAGGAGGTCACCCAGTCACTCCTAAGAGGAAATAAAACGTTGTTGGGATGGCACATTCTAAAAGGTCGACCTCTTCCACGTAGAAGGGCAGCAGTGTGTTCGGCTGCCCCTCGCCATGGCCAGGGCCACAGGGCATTCATATACACAAACACCCTAACAGTACGGAGCTTTCCGAAGAAGGCTATTAAATAAAAATGCAAAGCAGGTTTTCCACGGACTGAAATAAAGAATAAAGTATCAAGCTTAAAGAATGAATGTGAGCGTTGAATGGTAGTGCCTTTTAAACACTTAGGACAATGCCTGGCCCCTAGCAAGCACTAAAGGTTGGCCACGCCCAAGAAGACGGACCAGTGGGTATATATCTGTTCGTGGTGAACATTAGCGTCACACACACACAGTGGCCGCTTAATAGAGTCGCACACGGAAAACTAACCTCAGTAAAAGTTGCAAGTTGGCCTAGAAGTTTCATTTGGGAAACTGATCGGGGACCTAACAAATGAGAGCCCAGCAGCCCCAGAAATGACAGCCTGAGTCTGTAAGAGTCATGGGGTTTCTCCTTGGCCATCGCAGCCACCCCTCCCTCACCCCACCCGGCTGCCCACGCGGCAACCCAGAGACAGCTGGGTCGGAAGCAACGGGGTGCAACCGTCCTGATTTGACTTCCCAGAGCGGAGCTCCATTTGACGGGCTTGACAAATAAACAGCCTTCCTGTGAAAACCACTTCATCCCCTCTGCCGCTGTTTCTTATAACATTAATCATTACACAACACAGAAAAGCCTCGCCGAGCATCTTCCTTTTTAATTTAAAA
Source organism: Micronycteris hirsuta (assembly GCA_004026765.1). Lineage (NCBI taxonomy): Eukaryota > Metazoa > Chordata > Mammalia > Chiroptera > Phyllostomidae > Micronycteris > Micronycteris hirsuta. The sequence continues at coordinate 87,235 of PVJI01004357.1, forward strand.
AATATTAGACCTCAGCGCAATTTATTACTCTTCCAGGACATTCCGCCAGCTGCCACATGTGGAATCCTTTCTGTGCTGTGAAATCTTAGGCTCGGGATCCAGCTCAACCCCAATGAAGTTCAAAGTTTCTGGCCTGAACCACCTGTCTGGGGAAATTTATTTAGGAAGAGTGGCAGGTTCTGCTCATTCTGGTCCATCTGGCTGACTTGTCACAAAAAAATTATTCTTCAGCGCTTCTACACATTTAGAAACACACCCTCACCTCGAACCCTCTCCTCTTCTCTCTCCCACCCACTGGCTTTGGCTGGTACCCGTCAGCACGCCCCTCCTTGGAGGGGTCAGGGTGGGGGCCCACACCTGCAGACTCAGACGCGGTAAGCATGCCTTTCGAAAGGGCACCTCAGTGATAGCTCATGTCCTTTGTACCGCAAATTGTCCTCACCCAAAATAGCAACCTGGTTCCCACGTTCACATTTCCAAATGACTCGCACCTGCCGCTCCGTTTGCTGCCCACCTGCTGCTCGGGGCCCGCGGAGACGCAGCCAGCTGAGGGCGGGAACACCCTCGGTCCCCATGAGCACAGACAGCAAGGGGGGCAGAAAGGAAAGTGAAGTCTCTGAAGAAAAGCGGAGAGAGGAAAGGAAACGAAAGCCAAGTCACAACTACACAGACTGAAAGAGGACAGATGGACAAACCCACAACTGAGTCTGAGAGGCGTTTCCCCGCTTACTGGCTTGGACCTCACTCCGGACCACAGACCTGTGGCTCAGCCTCGGGCCATTTCAACCTCATCACTCAGCATCTCAGTGACATTGCAAATGTAACCCGCCCCAAACCAACAGATTCATTTCAAACCAGCCGGTCGCTGCCTTGGGAAAGGAACCGCCATCCGCCCACAGGGACCAAAATCCCAGAGTCATCCTTGGCACCCCACTTTCCCTCCCTCCCCTATATTGAATTCGTCACCAAGTGCTGTCAGCTTTACCTCCCACATCATCCTACAATGTATCCAATTCTTTCCACCTTCACTGCCCCAACCCCGACCCAGCCCCTGTTCTCCGGCCCGGACTACCACAGTTGCTGCTGACCATGGGTCTCCCGGCGTTCACATCTATCTTGCAGCCAGAGGCTCACTTTTCTAGTGAAATGTGAGGCCATCCTGCTAAAACATCCCTCTTAATTCAGTGTGAAGACTGAATCCTCCTGTGTCCTGCCAGACCCTTGCTGACCTCTCGTTTTCTGCACTCTGTCTTTCCATTCCTCGTACTGATTATACTCTCTCTCGCCTCAGGGCCCTTGCACATACCCTGCCACCAGCCCACTGGGATTCCTCTTCCTCTCCTGCACCCTGTCTGCCTCTACATTAGTCAGGCCTCAAACCTGTCCTAATCCTCCAGTCCAGCCGACTTCTTACCTATCCCCTTCTTTCAGAGTTTAATTCCATTCAAAATTGTATACTCCTTTCTAAAACTATCTGGCAGGGTCTGTCGCCCCTTCTGGAGTAGAAGCACTTCTCAGACACAGCCAGAAGAGACTGCGGTCCTTTGGGGACTCAAAGGAAGCGGAAGTTCCTGGAGGTCAAGGTGAGGGATGACAAGACAGCAGGAGGGTTGGCGGTGTCCGTCCCAACGTTTATGAAACAAACAGCACTTCTAAAGCTTGTTTTCAGAAAATTGGAAGCATTTCCCATTTATGAATTTGGCATAACCTCGTTATCAAAATCTGATGAGGACCTTACAGAAAAGCAAAGCTGTAGAAACATTTCTTTCATAAGCATAGATATAAAAACTCCTAAGCAGTTTATTGCCAAATGGAACCCAGGGGTATATAAACAGGATAATACATCACCACCTAGCGGGATTTATTCCAGAAACCCAAGGATGGGTTAGCCACACTTATAACCAGTCGGTATAACTCACCACAGACACAGAACGAAGCAGGAAAATTATATGATCCTTCTGACAGATGTGGAAAATGCACCTGAGAAAATTGGAAAGCCATTTGAATTTAAAAACAAAAACCAAAACTCCTCTTAAACTAGAAATAGAGAGAAACTTCCTTAACCTGGAAAAAAAATATATCTATAAAAAAGCCGACAGGCGAGTGCAGCCAGCCCCACGCAGTGGGGGCCCCGGGGCGCCCGGTCCAGGGCAGACACGTCTTCGTGACGTGAAAAAAATGCCACTCAGCGGGAGTGGCACATTCTCCGGTTATAGCACCGGAAAGCGGTTTGATAGAAGCTGAAGGACTTTCTTCAGAATCTCCTGGGCACAGACACGCTAGGAGCTGCAGCAGGGAAAATGAACAGGTCTTGGCACTTTCTTGGAACTCTGAGACAAGTCTGAAAAATAAAACCGTAAATAAGGACGTCTTCTGAGAACGCCGAGACCACGAGCAGTCAGAGGAACGGGCAGGAGTGTCCTCTTAGAACTGAGATGGCACGAACGCAAAATGAATGTAACCTGAGTCCTGCTACGGCGTCCTCTTTGTCCCCAAGATTCTGAATCTGAAACAGGGACGCCTGTGGACGTTGGCGCTGGCCCTGGGCGGCCAGCTGCTGCACGCGTGCCCAGAATCCCTTCTTACGTGAGAGAGGATGACTTCAAACTTGGTTAAAATGAACACAAGCAGGAAAAAAGACTTGATTTATGGCAAATGGGTCACTAATATGCAACAGGAAAATAATATTAAAAAAAATGGTCTGGGTCCGTTGGAAGCCCACGGAGTAAACCCGTGTCTTGACTCCGCCCCCCAGCACGCTCCAGGCGGTCGCAGGTCCTGACAAGGAAGGTAAAGCACAGAAGCTGGTGGAGGGACACGTGGCGTGTCCGTGGGTTGGGCTGGAGCAGTTTTCCAAAGCAACGGTCTCTGCGCACTCAGGAGATTTTTTTAATGAATTCATGTTCGCATAGCTAATATCTTCTCCAGTTTGTCTTCCTTGTCATGCTCTTTGATGAAGAGAATTTCTTAATCGTTACATAGTCCAATTACACATTTTTTTTTAGTTTCCAGTATTTGAGCCCTTTTCAATAAATTTTTGCCTACTCTAAGATTATAAAGATATCCTCCTATGTTTTCCAATGTTGATGTTGGTCATTGTTTTTTTTCCTCTTTTTGTGACCATCCATGAAAGGTTAATTTTATTTATCTTTTCAAAATATCAACTTTTGACTTTGTTTACTACTACCATTAGTTTCCTCTGGGATTAAACCATATAAAACTGCCATTTTATAGATCAAAATTGTTGAATATCTGCACTTTCCTAAGGCTCAAGTTAATATTTTATACATTTCTACTCTTCATTATGTTCTTCTTGGTACCCTATTTAGGTTTGATTCGCTGTTCTTTTTGTATTGTTTCTTGAGACCTCTGGTTTTCAGTCTTATTTTCTAATAAAGTTCCCTTTGAACACTGCTTTAGCTACACGCCATAATTTTAATATCTTACCTTCATTATTATTCAGTTCAACATATAAATTCCTGTTGCGATTTCTTCTTTGATCATAGACTAATTAGGAGTCTAATTTTAAATACCTGGGTGCTAGATTTTCTCTGGTTATCTTTTCGCTTCTGATTTTTATTTTAACTCCATCGTGGACAGAGGACGTACTTTGAATCACGTCAGTCCCTTGACATTTGATGAGACTTCTTTTGTGACTCGGCATTCGGTCCGTTTCGGCTCCTGTTCCTTGTGCCCCTGAAAACAAGGTCAGTTCTGTCATTGCTGTGTGCCAGTTTCCACACATGTTATTTTTGGTCATATATATTAACGGCGTTCAGATCTTCTGCATTCTTAATGATTTTTCTGCCTGCTTATTCCATCCGTTGTAGAAGAGGTGTGTATACGAATGCCAGTCAGGCTGTGAGTCTGTTTCTCCTTCTAATGCTCTCAACCTTTGCTTTACCCATGCCGTCAAGTGCCGTTACTGAGTGCGTACAGATGGGAGACTGTGTTATGTGACTGGTCAGTGACTTTTATAATTATGAAGTGCCCCTTTTTATTTCTATCCATGCTTCTTGCCCTTAAAGCCAACTTCCTCTGCTATCAGGACGGCTAACCCCTTTGCTCTGGTTGGGATTTCTGTGACATATCCCTGGTCATCCTTTCACTTTTAACCTGGTCTCCTTAAATGTAAAGTGTCTCTTCTCAATAGAATACAGTTCAGTTTTTCTGTTGTTTTTTTTTTAAGTACAGTCTGATAATATCATTCTTCTTTTGGAGAATATAGTTCATTTAAATGTAACATGACTACTGTTATATTTGGATTTATATCTACCATCTTACTGTTTTCTATTCGATCTATCCTGTTTTCCTTTTTCTCTATTTTGCATTTTATTATTTATTATTATTCTATTTTCTCTTTATTAACTTACTAGTTATACACTCACGTTATTCTTTTCACTGCTATCCTAAAGATAACCCTAAGGAGTTACCACTCTCATTCAAATTAGAATGTCTACCACGTCCGTGACAATGCTGAAATCATCCAACCCTGGGTCCATTCCTCCTCCCTCCATGTTTTGTATTATTTCAGAATTCACTTTTAATTCTTTGTATATCTTAAATTTCATAAGGCATTGCTACTACTTTTGCAGTTAATGTTGATAAAACAACTTATTTACCCTTTCTGGTACTCTCTTCATTAAATTTTGCATTTCCATATTTTCATCTAAGATCACTTTCTTTCGGCTTGACAAACTCTCTCTGATATTTCTTTTAAACCACGTATGCTAGCAATCATTTTTCCAGTTTCTATTGTCTGAACATGACTTTGTTCCATCTTCATTTTTGAATGATATTTTTGCTGTGAATTCTACGTTGACATTTATTTTCTTGCAGTACTTTTAAAACGTGACTCGACTGGCTTTTGAGGCATTGTCGTATTTACACACACACATTTTGAAAGTACTGTTGTGTGTTTAGCGAATGTACAATAAGAATATGAGTAAAGAAATAAACGCTATTTCCGCTCAACTCCAACGTTCTTGTTTGCTTCCTATATAAACCTGGCAAGCCGCCTAACCTTTCTGAAAATAATGAGGACAGCTGCCAGGAGGTTATATATTAACGTGTGCATGGAGAAGTGTCATAGTATAAGTTTAAGACCTCAGGCTTTGAGGTCAAGAAGCCCCGACTGACATCCTAGTTCTTCCATTTACTAGCGGTGACCTTCATGAGAGTCCTCTGGCCTCCAAGCTTCTGCTGTAGGACAAGGTAACAATGCCACAGCAAGTGAGGATCACGTGAGGTCATGTATGTGGAGCCTGAGCATGGTACCTGGATCACAGCAATTGCCCCACGAATCGGAGCTCATAATATGAATCATAACATAGAAAATTCCTAGTTGAACCATAAACGTAATTCAGATGCTCCCTGCAGACACTTCCAGGGAGCAACGGATCTTCCAGTTTAACCCTCCTGTGCCTTCGTAATGGTAATGATCTGTCGCAGCCATCAAGGAATAACACGTTAATTAACTCAATCTTAATTAAGATTAAGAAGGTTGATAATCAAGGGTGATAGAAGAGCTATTTGCCAGTCGGGAACGCGGGGGTGGGGGTGGAGCTGGATTGTGCCTGAAAGTCATCTCCATGTGAAAAAATTAAAGCGACATGGAACATGTTCCGTGCTGCCCCCAACCCTGTAGTTACTGTAGGACAAATACCACGCCAGCCTCCGAGAAGCGAAGGTAAATTATACATGATCTCTGTCCTCGGGGTTTTTACAGGGTAACGAGAAAGGCAGGGAAGTAAACAGGAAATTTCGAGAGAAGGGGGTGAAGGGCTGCGAGGAGGCAAGCGCAGAAAGCTACGTGAGGACAGAGAGCCAGGGCAGCTCACGGGCACGAGGGAGGCACGGGGCAGGGTAGCGAGTGCCGCCTGCTCCTTATCTACAGCATAAAAGCTGCACACGTGATTCTTTTGTGACAGGCGCCCCCATTGTTGTAAGAGAGCCAGCTTCGCGGATCAGAGCTACAATACCCACGTCTCCTGGACTCCTAATCCTCGGGGAGGGTTTGAAATTCACAGCCTTTTGTGGCTTTTTCCCACTTCCCCAGGAGAGACTTTTCCCCCCATCACAAAACCACCTTGACATTTAATCTCTGGGATGGGATGCTTCAACTCCAAGCCATGCAGCCCCAGTGGGGAAGCGCCTGTGTCACCGACTTCCCTGACTACAGAAGGGCGGGGACGCTCCTACCTGCTCCCTCACTTCACACACAGACAAAGAAACAACCCAAACCAAGCCTCCCCTTGCAGGAGTCGGCTTGAACTAGCTGGAAAGAGTGGGATCCTGTTCATTTCTCCACACCTGGAAGTTCAGGTCCCCATCCTTTGGTCTCCTGTATACACTCCTCTTTTCCCTGGCACAGAATTTCAGTCTCCCCAGATCGGTCACCACCCTTTTGGGGCGCTTCAACGTCATGAGCCCCTGAAAACTGTCTCCCTTTTCTCCCTAGTAAATTGCAATGACGTTGATCCCTTCCTCAAAATAATTTTTTTTTAAAGTTCTGGTGAGTGCCCACAGGTCTCAAACCACCCTCGCAAGCGAGAGTGGTTATTTAGCGAAGCTTGAATCAAAGTACCCACTGAACTGAAGCCGGTCTTCAAAATAGTTTTGAACAAAACAAAGGAGAATTACCATGCTGTTTGAATTTCAAGTGGGATTTCTCAATCTCAGCCCTATTAGCACTGGAGGCCGAATAGCTTTTTGCTGGGGCATCTGCCCTGGGCCCCTGCCTCTGCCCTCCGGATGCCCCCCTACCCCCAGGTCATAACAGTCAGAAATGTCCCTGGACATTAACAAATGTCCCCTGGGGAAGCAACGCCACCCCAGTTGAGAATCATTGCTTTATATGGGGTCTCTTGTCAGCGAAATCCAGTTGGACATGCCGCCCAGGGCCATTTGGCACTCCGCTGTGCAGTGGGCATACTCCTGCGGTGGGAGGCGGGAGGGATGCTGAGAAGAGCACACTGAGCCTTGGGCTGGAATTGGAAGAGCTTCCAGAAGTCTCCAGTGGCCAGAACAATGACCTACTTCTCCCTGCTAATTGGGCTCGTGATGGGCAAGGCCAGAATGCACCTCTTTCTGGAACAAGGCTGCTAAGGAACGCAGTGTGGGAGGAGCCAGCTGTTTCAAGAAACCCCAGGAAACTCCACCTATGGGAACAGGCCATGAAGTCGAACGCTGATTGGTCAGAGCGGAAGGACTTCCCCCGGTGTTTATTTGATCTCTAACGTCCACTTCGGGAGAGTGACAGGCACGCTGGGGCGGGCAGAGGCTCCGGTGGCTGTGGTTTCCTGCCGAAGCCCCACACTTCCCACTGGGTGAATGGAACTGGGAAGAGCATCAGTGGGAGGCACCTAGAAAACCCAGCACACCATTCAACAGAAGGGGTTATTCCCTCCAGTAAATGCAAGAAAGTTGCACAGGAAGGGAGATAAATTATAGTACACCATGACATGCAGCCACAAATAATGGCTCCACCATGACCATGACGCACAACGTAAGGACAGATTCCCCTAAAACTGGTAACAGAACATCTCCTGGAGGATGAGAAGACACGCCCACAGGGGGCGGGGCGAGAGAGTTAGCGGTCAGTCTATACAAGACTTAAATTCTCGCCTTTCACAGCAGAAAGTCAACAGATAATAACTAATTTAAAAGAATCAAAAAACGGTACTGAAAGTATTTTTTCAGAAATGCAGGGATGAAGAAAAATAAAACAGAAGAAACAGCTAAAGGGTGTGTAGTAATTGTCTCGTGACACCAAGCATCGAGACTGAGGGGTATAGGACAGAGGCAACTGGTTTTAATGAGAAGCAGTGCTGTTTGACTTTTAAAACTGCACACGTGATTTGCTCATTTAAAAAATAAACCCCCGAGTTCCTCTCTTTCTCATCTCTGCTTCACTGCGCTGGCACTCTTCATTTCTCAACCCAATTCAGGGTCACTTTCTTCCAACATATACAAGAACGGAGGCCAATTTATATTTCAGTTATAAATTTAAAGCAGGATTAAGAAGCAGTGTTTCTTGTTTCTTTTTCTTTTGAGTTCACATTTTACTGTGTCCCTCTGGAGAGAAAGTCAGGGGAATCTCATGTGAGTAAAATTGGAAAGCATTTTGCTTTTCACTTCCCATTGCCCGCCTTGTGTTCTCCACGTTTTGCCAACTGACTACTCTGTTGGCCGCGTTCATGTTATTTTTCAGATAGACTTTAAAGGAAAACTGGAGATCAGAAGGTGGTTTTAAAAAGACGAAAAATAATGGACTCTGTGAAACTTTGCAAAGATTTCAACTTTGAAAAAGGCTTAGAAAAACTGTGGGTCAAACTGCTCAGTCAGTCTGGACGGAAAGCAGTGTGGCATGAAACATCTCCCCCCCAAAAGAGAGAGAAAAGTGGGGGCTTCCTACCAGGCACGGGAGATGCTATCCAGGGAGCAGGTCCACACCGCAGGACGTGTGCATTCTCCAGCCCCTCTGCAGCTTGGGGAGCGAGCATAAAGGGCCGCTGCTGACAGTTCCCGGAGCTGGAAGGCATCCTGCAGGTGGCAAGGATGCGCTCTGCCACGTCGGGACTCTGCCACGTCGGGACTCTGCCACCTCCGGCACTGGTAGCCAAGGGCAAACGGCCAGACCTTGACTTCCAGGGGTGTGGTAAGGAACAAAGTCAGCACACACAGTGCACGTACTGCTCACAAGTGCAACACGTGGCAGCTGTGCCCACCATGACTGTTTCGTCATGGAACATGACACGTTCCAGCTCATAGAGGACTCAGGAACTCAGCGGTCTGCCGGGACCAACCAGGGTACCCAGCGGAATCCTGTCTTCTCCCATTTGAAAGCCTCCTTTTCTCCCAAATCAAAACTCCCAAACATGATTTGGAAATTTCTGCTGAGATGGTTGGATACCAACCAGAAATTCCAAGAAGACCAGAAGCTTCTGGGTAGAGGATAATGAGGGAAAACATTCATTTTCTGGGCCTAAACTGTGCCTTCACCACAATTCAGAATGGACTTCATAATATTAAGAACCAGGCCCTGGCCGAGTAGCTCAGTGGGTTGGAGCGTCGTCCTGATATGCCAAGACTGTCAGTTCGATCCCTGGTCAGGGCACATACAAGAATCAATCAATGAATACATCAGTAAGCGGAACAAAAAATTGATGTTTCTTCCCCCTCTCTCTCTTTCTATCTCTCTAAAAATCAATCAATCAATAAAAAATATAAAGAACCCCCTGGCTAGGCTTCATGTAGGCCTCTCCCACCATGTTCTACTGTAATTAACCATCAGGTTAAGTCAATTCCCCTCTAACACATGGTCCAAAATACTTTTTGGAGGTACACTGGATTTACGGAGAAGTTCATGAAAAAAGAGTAGGGCAACAATCCCAGGAAAGTTCTGAAAAGACTGATAAGGAGAGAGAACTAGCCATCCAAGGCAGTAAACAGTACAAGCTGTAACAGCAGCAGGGCCCTGGGACAGGGCCCAGAGCAACGGATGGAAAGAAAGGCCCAGCAGTAAACGCCCCGACCAAAGGGAATTTAGGGTATCATGCTGAGGGCCCTTCAGCAGGCGTCTCAGTCCCCGTCGGCTGTTGTGACAAAACACCTTAAACTGGGTGGCAGATAAACAACAGGAATGCATTTCCCCCAGTTCTGGAGTCTGAAGGTCTGAGATCAAGGTCCACGGGCTGCAGACTTCTCCTAGTGACCTCACACGGCAGAGGGCTTCAGAGCTCTGTGGGACCTCTCTGTCGGGCACTAACCCATTGTGGGGGCTCCGCCCTCATGACCTCATCACCTCCCAAAGGTTCCACGCCCAATACCATCAGGTCAGGTGTGAGGATTCACCATAGCCGTTGGGTAAAATACGGATCATACAATAAATAAGGCTGGGACACCCTGGTGGCCATTTGCGGGTAAAAAGAGAGATTTATTCCATACATTCTATGCCGAAATGCATTCCATACGCTTCGAAGATTTCAATGGAAAAAACTGAACTCATAAAAGTACTAGAAGAAAATATGGGGAAAATCGCTTCTCTCTCAAGAAAGGGCAAGGTCTTTCTAAGCATGACATAAACCTTACGAGACTAATTCTTAACTATATAAAAATTCAAAATTTTTGTATAGCAAAAAGTGACAAGAAAGGGAATAATGGGGATAAAACATGAGTAGGTTAAATCACAGTCAAAGAACTAATGCTGGTGGTCACAAGGTAAGACCCTGGGGGTGCCCACTGGGATGGGGGTGTGCCCCACACTGGAGTTTCACAGCCATCGGTCTTGCTCGTCAGATTCTTCCCTCCCTCCACCTCACAGGAGACAACCTCCCCGAATCGCCCCAGACAGCCCCCATCAGCCTCAGAAAGTACCGTCTGACAGGGCCAGTGGGCGAAGTCAGTCAACCAAAGGCACCAATAAAACCCCACAGCCCCCGCCGGGAGGAGCCCTGGAGGTTGCCTCCTTTCTCGCATAATTAGGGAAAGCACTGATAAACCCCTTCGCACTCAGAGAAGGGGGGTCCCAAATCTCTCCTAGTTTCAAGGACAATTTTCTGTTGGAGCTGTGAGGGACAGGCAGCCCCTACCCCTTGCTGTCACCTCCTCAACTGAGCTTAATATGCTCAAATCCCGGCTGAGGCCTTTTCCGAACTCTGAGTGACAGCGCTGCTCCCCAGAGGTCTAGTCTTGCCTTTAGCAGCTTCTAGAAACAATAGGAAAACTAGGTTTTGTATTTCGTCTAGAACAAGCACAGGCACGCACAACAGTCAAGAACATAAGTGCGCCCCCCTCCCATCCTCGCGCCCCACCCCGGCTGGAACTGCAGCCTCAGCGTTAAATGCGTCTCCGCCACGTTCTCAGCACAGCCAAGGGCTGGACCTGGACAACCAGCCTGTGGATTTATTGCATTTTTCACGTGGACTGGTTACCATGGCTTTCTGAGAATTCAGACCATGGGAGGGAATGTTGGAAACTTAGAAACATATCTATTTTCCACTGCCTCCAGTAAAAATGTCTACCAGGGAAAGAGGGGGGAATGCCACTTTGGGGGCCAAGCCCAATAAATTTGGGGAGGGTGAGGCAGTTCCCAGTTGAGAAGCTCTGCTGCAAAGAGCAAAAAGGAAAGAGAAGGTATTTGAAGTCCTCCAAATCTGAGATTAGGAAAAAAGGAAGAAAAGAAAGAAATGGCTCACAGGAATCCTAAAGACGGGAGAGAGGACTGGCCCCACTTTTGTTCAGTTAGAACGTGGTAAGCATGGAAGTCTCTAATCAGCATCAGCGGGCAAAGGGCCGTGGGAGGACTTGGCTGGGCCCCTAGGCCATTCCCCGTAATGGGGACTATTAATTTTCTATGGCTGCTGCAAAATTACTGTGAACGTAGTGGCTTAAACGGCACACACCTACGACCTTACAGGTCTGGAGGTCAGAGTCCTGGAATCAAGGTGCCGGCGGGGCTGTGTGTCTTCTGGAAGTCTAGAGAACAATCTGTTCCCTTGCACTTTCCAACTTCCAGCAGCCACAGCCCCAGCCTGCATCCTCACAGCCAGCGGCAGTGGACACGTGCTCACGCAGCCCTTCCCTGGTTCTCTCCGGCTCCCTCCTCCACTTTGAAAGAACCGAGTGATGACACAGAGCCCACCAGGAGATCCAGGGTCATCTCTTCCTTTTCAGATCAGCTGGTCAGCAAGTTTGAGTGCATCTGCAATGCTGAGTCCCCCTTGCCACGTGACATAACATATTCACGGGTTCTTGGGACTAGGGTGCTGACATCTTTGGGGGCCACTATTCTGCCAACAATACATCCCTTCTTCCATAAAAAATATTTAAAAATCATATTTTATGACCGTGTTGATATAAAGGTGACTATATTATATTAGCATTGTGTGTTTAAACATTTTCTCCGGCCCTAAAGCTTCATTTATTTCCTCCAGAATGTAAAAGAAGTTAGACACTTTCTTGGGCCCCTAAGCATCTCGAGGTCCCAGGTACCGTGCCTGCCGTGTCTGATGGGTAAGTTGGCCCTGAAGATAGCCCTGCAATGTCCCCCGGCCCCAGCCTCAGAAAGTGCTCAGGTGGGGAGCACATGAGTCCATTCTCAGGGCTCAGGGCCTCGCAGCACAGGAGAAAAGCAGCAGTGGCAGCAGAGGGACAGAAGGAGCAGGACAGACCTATTCTCACAAGAGGCAAAGGGAGACAAGCCAAGTTCCTGAGACTCTTCAAACCTCAGTCTCCTCATCCATACAACGGGCCCCCTCCACCAGGAAGCAGATGCAAAAAGGCAGGTGTGTCCAGCAAGTGTCCTGGGGAGTCGGAGCCAGGGGACCAGGACAACAGAATTGTCAGGAAGGAATTCTAGAGTTGTTTCCCTCTCAGAGATTTTACCGTCCGAGAACCCGTTCCTGAGTCATCGGCACCGAGAAAGCCAACGTAAGCCATGCGGCTGAAAGTGAGAGCTTTATTTAATTTCAAATGACATCCTCTGCCCTGTTGGAAAGTAACGTGAAATGAAGAAATGATTGCACGCTGGCCTTCTACTTGAACTTGGGGATGTTTTCATTTGAAAGCTCTCCCTTTCATGCCAAAACTCACAGTTCAAAACTGGCAGTTTTCAAAGAGGTTAGAAGAGAGTTTGGAAACTTCTGTCTCTCCAGCGCCCACAGAAGCCAACATTTCATTTTGTCAATAATAGAGGAGACACAGCATGACACAGTCTGCAAGACACATACTCTCTCCCCAAAAGATGAGCAGATGCTTTATGAAGCACCAGCTGCCTCTCAGGAGCTCTGCTTCCAGGGGCTGCTCGGCACCCTCCAGGGCTCCTGGCCCCAGCTCCGCGCCCCTTCCTCCACCCCTGCCTGGCCCTGCTGTGTTGGGGCCCAGACCCACCAGAGGAGTGAGAAAGGCCAGGATCCATCCTCTGGGGGTGAGAAACCAGATGAGTTGAAGAGACAGAGGAAGCAGGTGAGCACTTCTCACTATGGGCCCAGAGGTCCAGCCACCAGGCTGAACCCCGGCCGAGAAGGCGCTGGGAAGGCCCCCTCTCCATTCCCGATCTCTGGACCAGCACCCTCCAGCTGCTTGTTCACTGGCGCTGCCTCTTCTCGCCCTCACCCCCTTCTCACTCAGAGGCCACCATCTCTTTGGCTGCTTCCTCCTCTCCTCCTGAGCCAGGGTCCACAGTGTCCTAGAGAGTCTTCCGACAGGGAGAGCACGCAATGGCCAGCCCTGCAGCCTCACACTTCCCGGACATCTGCTCCTCTCTACCCCCACCGCCACCTCATGACCCCAAGCATCATCTCTGCTGCCCCATGGAGTCCTCAGATGGCCATGTCCTTCTTACCACACCTCCAGCACTTCTGACGCCTCATCTTCCTCGGGGGCTCCTTGAACCTGACCTTCGATCCCAGAGAATCAGCCCTCTGATTCTGGCTCCACCTGACCAGCCCTGGATCCCACCTGCATCCTACCTGGATCCCACCATGTCCAGGTCCCTGGACCTCCTCCAGCTGCACTGCCGCAGCTCTACTGCCCCCTAGTGGACCAGGCGCCAACAGTGTCAAACGGGGCCCTTACAGTTCAGTGTATCGGACTCTAGCTGAGCCCTCCCTGCACCTGGACAGAGAGCCCCTGTACTTTTCGTTGCTTCCCTAAACCTGTCATGCTCATTGTCTGCAGAGGACCCAGTTCCGACTTTACCAAGAATATAATCCCCCCAAAGGGAAGGCTTCAAATCCCCCTCAGAATTAGTCCCCACCATTAGTACCTCAGGTGACCAGGATACCCCCCCTTCCACAGCAAACCCCTCAACCACGTCCGCCCCTCATCCCACTGCCACTCGCGCCCCTCGGGGACCTGCCCCACTGGCTCTGTCACCTCCTGTGAACACAGCTGTCTTCCAGAAAGAAATGGGGAAACAGAACTTTCTTTGGCCTTCTGGGTTCATACCTCGTCCGCCCCTCCCTCCCTTCCTTCACCATAGCAGTTCTCAAAGAGGAAGCCCACGCTTGGAATCCCCACTAAGATTTCCCCGGGCAAACGAAAGCCGCCTCCTTCCAGCTGGGGCTCACGCCCCTGCCAGCTCCCGGCTGCCGGCAGAACCTGCACCCATCTCCCTCCGGTTAGCAACTGCTTTTTAAACATTCAGCCAAGGACTCGAACCTTCCACAGCCCTCACCTCACAGACTCATCAGTCAAATTGCCACCTCTCTTTAAGGATCCATTTACAGACTCTCAAGAGATAATGACAATCGTTTTTCTTATTAAACAATTAAAATGGAAAACATTTGGTTATTTTAAATTGCCTGTATTTTGCCCAAGTCATTAGGAGCATCTATTCACCTCAGGCAGCATAATTAACTTTTCCATCATCACACTGCTTATAATTGTAACATTCGTGCATCGAACATACTTTCAGAAATTAGGGAAATGGAAGATTGGTTTTTATTAGTATACTAATGTTTCCCTAAATTGAAATCAGTAGAGAAAGATAATTTATATCAGTGAAAATATAAGTTATTCAATATCATGAAAACGATTATATTTTGTTACTTTCAAATAGTGTAAATTATTGGAAAAGACCAAAACTAGAATCATTGGGGTTTTTTCATCCACTTGGTTAGGAACTAGTTGCGGACCGTGGTTAAGCCTCGTGACCTGTGTTCCCTCTGTCCCCGGGATCTAGGCACAGCTCTCCGGTCCCATCCCGCACCAGCGTGTCCTTTGCTGACTCTTGTGGGCCCAGCAAACTGGATTCTGCCCCCAGCCTGAAAGCGCCCGGCAGGTGGCCGCTTCTTGCGCACCTTTGTATCCCTAGGGCTTCTACAGAGTGTTCTGCAGTAGGTGATCGAATCCATAAGAACGTAAAGAGAACATCGGGAACAAATAAGGTTACGGTTCACTTAAAAATCGCAACCATAAAACTTCAGTAAGTGGAAAGTATTAGTAGTGCTCTTAAATACACGCTGCGGGGTGGCTTCCAGCCCACCTCGAGAAAGTGAGCATCTCAATACAGTGAGTCATAATCTTTTTGCTGGGGGAGGGTCTTGCCTTCAATTCGTAAAGGATGCAACATCTGTGGGGAGCAGTAAAGCGAAGTGCAATAAACCGAGGGGTGTCTGTACTTAATTCCAAAGTGCTTCTGTGTCCCACCCACCAGAGAGAAACCATTTATAAGCCGCAGCGTCCACGTGGCCAACTCCAACAGGCTGGCAACCCGTTTCCCTTCCATTTCTAAAACATTACCAGCCCACATGCGGCTCTTGGAGACTGAGGCACTATTCTGCACACTGAACTAGAAAAGTCGGACTCTAACTCCAAGTCTGCCATTGCTCGTCCTGGTCTGAACTCCGTGTCTGCCCGTTACCTCGTAGGATTCAGGAAATAGCAATCAGCTTTTGGAGGTGTTGGCAGGACTGTGCTTGCACAGAGGCACCTTGAGGATTTTGGATGCTTGTTACACAGAGATACTTAGAGTGCCTTCTCCAGGGAGGCCCTGTGAGGAGGGGGGGATGGCGGGGCAGGCAATGCTCCCCACCCCGAGACTCACACAGGGCAACCTCACTTGTCTGTCTTCTCTAAGTGTGTCCAAGACAGATTTTACCTAAAGGAAGGCTCCGTGGCTACAGATAAAGGTGGAAAACCACTGTTCTGAATAGCGCAGAGGGATGAAACTACCATTTATCGAGCACTTGCTGTGTGCCGGGCAATTTTAAAATGGTAGAACAATTCCGTTCCACTTCACCTCATCTTTATGAGACAGAGAATAGTCACCTTATTCTAGAGAAGAGCAAACTGCGGCTCAGAAAGGGGAAATGTCATCACCAACAGGAGCCAAGAGCCACGACAGGGCCCCACAGCCACAGCGTGCACATCACCCATCTCTAGAAATCTGTTCCTCCTCAGGCTTCTCTTTCCAGGCCCCCCTCTCTCCCACTTACATTTCAGGTGCCCTCTCGGTCATTTTCGCTCACGGATTCGTCCACTCCTCACCATTGCATACGAATGAGCCTTTGTCAACTTGTTACTTCTTAACAACATGCATTCATTAAAGAATCCGTGATGGAGCACCTAACAGATGCCTGGTACTCGGCAAGGTTTCGGGGACAGGTGGTCAAGGCCCCGCCTCCACCGTCAAGGTGCTCCGTCTAGAGGAGGAACACAGAAACCACACAGAGCAATCCTGGAAATGGTACCACCCAGGCCTGTCCCGGGAACAGCGCGAGCACAGACGTCACTGGCAGGGAGAGAGAGGGACCACTACTGCCTTCTTTGCTGTTAGGAGTTGATGGTCTCTCCTGTTGGCATGTTTCCTGGTCCTGGTGGGTTAGATCCTAGTGCCTCCAGCATTATTCATGCTGCTGGGAAAAGGGACACCGAAATGTGTCCTAATCTCGTTTCTTATTCAGCCCTCAGTGCAGACAGTGCTATTCCAGGCACTAACGCAAACCGAAACTCACCAGCTTTCGTTTCATTGTTCTGGAACAATAGTTTGGCTTGAAATACATTTAGACATGAAAAAAAATAAACTGCCCCTTAAAAGCAATGCTACCCCTTCTCTTCCCTCTTAGATGTTCCTGTCCTCGGCCGAGTCAAAGAAAGATATTGTTCTACTGCAGTTTCTCGTTCTCCCAAACCCTCTTGAGTTTCTCGTTGAAATGGAAAGTGAGCGTTATTCTTATGCTGCTTTCTTTCTAATCCAATAATAACCTGACCAGCAGGCTGCCCAGGATTGTGGTCAGACAGGTCAATATCCCGGCAGTAAGGCAGAATCCCTACTCTCGTTCCCGTGAATAATCGCAAATCAGCCTTTCTTTCCAAGTTTCCATTTTCCGTGAGTAATTCAACTTTTTTTTTTCAAAACTTGCCTTTCTGAATCTAAACAGTGAGAACAATTGTCATGGTAATGAGCCCCTGATTAGGGAGAAACACACACCCCAGGGAAAAAAAAAACGGCATACATAAATACATGCAGTGAGTGCGAAGCGAATAAACTGTGATGCACAACTATGTAAGCGAGTGTGGCCACAATGCACAAATTATCCCAGCTCTGGAAATGTAGTCAAGGAAATAATTCAAAGAAAGGAAAAAGTATGAAAATGCCTTCTTGCAAAATGATCTGTAATAGCAGAAAATTGAGATGCGGCTGGAGCCTGGCTCACCAAATGACAGGTTATTAGAAATAATCATTATGAAGTCTGAGTAACAGCCCGGAACTGTTATGGGCATGTGCCACATTAAACATGGCAGAATCGCACACATAACATGACTGCAAATATGGAATCCGTCTCCAGCCCTGGATGGAGGGGGAAAGGGTTTTGTGGGGTGGGGGTGGGGGGTGGCAGGTATTTGCACTTCTATTTTTTCACTTACTATAGTAAACTATACATAAAATGTATGATTTTAACCGTTTTTCAAGGCACAATTCAGTGGTGTTAAGTACACTCACACTGTTGTGCAACCATCCCTTCCCCCCAACTCCAGCACTTCCCATCACCTCAAAGTGAAGCTCTGTACCCACAAAACACTAACACCTGCTCCCTCTCCAGCTCCCGGCAGCCGCCCTTCTACTTTCGGTCCCTGTGCATCTGCCCCTCCAGGAGCCCCAGGTAAGTGAGACATCCAGTATGCGTCCTTTGGGACTGGCTTATCGCACTCAGTAGAACATCCTCAAGGCTTGCCCGTGTTGGAGCGTGTGCCGCACTCCCTTCCTTTTCAGACCTGAGTACTGCTCCCTGTGTGAAGGCACCAGGCCACGCGGAGTGTGAAGGGCCTACAGCCCGCCTCTGTTGGGCCTGCTGTCAGTCACCCGTGGGACCCCGCCCCAACCGCAAGCTGGACTCTGAGAAATGGGCTGCCACCTCATTCTCGGGCCTCATGCTGGTCCAACCCTCTAGTCACCCTTTATCTGGGAGCCCGCCTAGGCCTCCAGCTCCTCTTCCCAGAGTCGGGAAGATTCAGACCTTCTTCCCCAGGACAGTGGCCAGGAGCCCTGTCACCTTTTGCTCAATGCTTGTCCAGAGCTCCTACCTCACCTGCTCCTTGGTCTCAGCCTAACCTGCCAGGCAGGCCCTTCCCCTGTTCCTGTGGGGGGTGGGGGGGTCGTTCCAAGAGAGGTGCCCTCCCAGGGGTCTCAAGTCTACAGCATAACCAGCCTCCCGCCCACATCCCAACGTCCTTCCCTTCTGTGGCCTGTCACTAGCTCCCTCCCTGCAACTGCCCGGTCTCTGTCCAAACCTAGAACATGAGTGTGCAGACGGCACGGAGTCTGCAAAGCACAGGTCCGGCCACACTCACAGCCAGAGCGAGTTCCTCCCCTGAGTGATGACGCCAGTGAACAGGGTCAGCCGCCGGGCATCCACTTCAATCCACTGGTGGCGGTCGTTCCTTCCCGCGCACCATGCCCCGTCGTAAAAGTCATTTTCATTAATGCCTGCCTGGAAAGAAACATAGGTGTTCTTCAGAAAGACCCGGAATTGATGAAAATTGAGATACATCTTTTCAAAGGGGGCAGGGGAAGAGAATGAGGAAGGGGACTGAAAAGGAACACGGTGTCCCGAACTCCTCATTCTCAATCAGGGAAGACAGTTGTTTGTTATTGAAAGTTAGAAATATTGCAATAAGACATGCCCTCTTCTCGCTCAGTATGAAAGATGAAATTTAATGAGTTCTGCTATGACTCATTCATCCAACAGATACAAACTGTCCCCTACGCACCAGACTGCCCACGCCAAGCACTGGGACACAAGGTGACTCGTACGTCCCAGAAGCTCAGCCTCCAGGCGGGGAGAAAGGCATGAGTTGGCACACAATGGGGCGTGCGTTATTTCAGGAGTGGGAGCCAACTGTTACAAGGGCATTCAAGGGCAGTGCTGCCCTGCTGGCGCAGGGTCTGGGGCAGACCAGGAAAGAAAGCCCCAGGGCAGAGGTCATGTTTGAGCTAGGTGCTGAAGGCTAAGCGTAGCTAGTGAGTACTTAGGTATTAGTACTTTAGTCACCTGATGTGTTGACTATCAACTACTATTGCTACCAAAGTTTCCTTTGATCTGAATTTACAAGGTAGGTGAAATTTGTGCTCTTGAATTTTCCTTGTATTAGCACCACTGGAAGAGAGGAAGGAAGGAAGGAAGGAAGGAAGGAAGGAAGGAAGGAAGGAAGGAAGGAAGGGAGGAAAGAAGGAAGAGAAAGGAGGAAAAAGAACATATGAACCAAGTGAAACCTCTCGGTTTATGGAATCCCAGTTCCCATGGCTATTTCACAAGTAGATAATCAGGTGGGAAAAAGTCAGAATGATACTGGAAAGATAAAAATGATAGGCCCGCCCATCTTCCCCACTTCTGAGCTCTGTTCAGTGCAAGTCCGGGGATGGCTGACTTTTCGTGGGCAACTGTGGAGTGACAGCGTCCGGTTACAGTGGAGAAGCAGCCTGACCGAGGGCTCCATGGGCGTGCTCTCCGCATCGCAGCCCTGGCTGACACACACCCTGTATCAGCACCAGACTGCAATGCGCGCATCTCCAGCTCCCTCCTGGAACAACCCTGAAAGAGCCCTGAGGGCGCACGTCAGAAAGCCAGCACAGCCGGTCTTCCAAAATCACTGCCTCTCAGATGACGGTCAACACAAAAGCTGTCCCTCTGTGTGCTCCAGAAACCCAATGATCCAGCGCCTCAGGGTCTGGCGGCCCACAGGGTGTCCGTAAGGAGGACCTGGAGGTGCTGCAAGCTTCCGCCTTCTGGAACCATCAAAGAAGGGCTAATCTGTGCAAGCGTGACACGGTCACGGCTCATCTTCTTTCAAGGAACCAGAACGTGAACGTCGCCATTGTTGTTGCCCCTCTTTTCCTGTAAACGGCCCATGAGACTGGCTTTCGGAACCGCGCCATCTACTCTGCCCTGTGCCAAGTGGTGGCCTAGGCAACAGGGGCAGGGGGAGGGAAACGTGGGCAACCCCGCCCTCCTGCAGCATAGAACAGGCAAGTGGGCGGCGCCCCCCACGGGCAGCTTGCGTCTTGGCACTGGCACCTTAAAACCAACCCCTGTCCCGTGTGCTGGTTGAGAGCTTGTGCACTGAAGTCCCCCTGGGTGGGCGTGAGTCCCGCTCTGCCATGGAAACGCCGCAAAAACACAGGCGATTTGCTTACGGGCTGTGCCTCAATATCCCCACCCGTTAGAGTGGGGATGACTGTGCTTACAACAGAGCCCTGCGCATGGGCATGAGCTCAGGAAGAAAAAAGTGCTCAGTGATCATCAGTGAGCCAGGCATCTGAAACTCGGACCATTTTGGCAAATCAGGGACACATGGGTGCTTTACCAGTTATTTCAATTTTATAAAATTCTAGGGAATAACAATACTACTCCAGTTCATTGCTGCCACCTGTTCTACAATGTCGAACAACCAGAATGGAGTCACAGACTCTGGAAAAAGAGAAGACCTGTAGTGTCAAGTTTTCCAGGGGAGTCCCTGCTGCCCCCCAGGGGGTACTGGGCAATGCCTGGAGTCATCGGGGACGGACGGACACCACTCGGGGAGGCGTGTGCTGTTGGCAGCTAGTGGTCCGAGGCCAGGGAGGATGCTCAACATGCTGCAATCCACCGGACAGCCCCACCGGAGGAACCACCCAACCCAGAACGTCAGCCGAACTGAGGCCGTCAGTGCCTGGTCGTGGGCCAGGCAGATGAGAACAGAGACGCCACCCAGCCCGGGAGCTTTACCCCTCAAGGCCCCTGGTGGCTTGGAGGAGCTGTACTCCTGGCATTCAACCAGCCCACGGCCTGTGATCTGGAATTAAAGGTGCGGTTCCTGGTTTCGCCAACCTATTTTGCTTCTGCTGCCAATCTCAGCTCTTCCTGAGCTCACTAGGCAGCCCATTAAATGTAGTGCATTGTCAGGAGTTGAAGAGCCCTTCCTGAAGCTGACTCAGAGGGTGATGACGACCACCTCTGGGAAATGACAGCCACCTCTGCAAAATCAATTATAAGTGTATAAAGCAAGTACCTGGGAGAATTCAGTGAGAGAGGAGGTATCAGGCCCAGAGATGTCACCAAATGACACTACACGGCAACAAATGACATTCGTATGACATCTCCGAGGAGCTGAGGGAAGGCACATTCCTCCCGTTCTATTCAATAATGCAGAGGCATGCTTCATACGTTTTGGAGAACCTTCAATCAGCATTTGCTGAAACACATGGTTTAATTCCTTAAAGTGTAAGCTAGCCTTGAAAACTCTACTGCATGGAATGATTATTTGTAACATGATACCAAATAAATCGAGAATTAATGTGGTTTTCTTAAGGCCATTAGATTTTATATATAATTACTTTACCTTAAAAAAAAACCAGCGCTTCTAACAGACTAAACTTTCCTTAAGATAAATGTGGGGATTATATAGCTATAACAAAGAGAAAACTTGATACTGCCTTTTTGAGACTAAATAGATTTTTCTGTGTCAAGATCATGTAGTAAATACATATGCTGGTTCTTCTATGTTCTTTCAAAAATTCCCCCCAAAGAAAACAAGAGAAAGAAATAACAACCCGGATCTCTGACAAAACCAGAAGCCATCTATCATCCCCAAGTTCAAATACATGAGGACAGAAGTCAGACGGATGACGCAGCAAGGAAAGAAGGTGCTCTCTTACGAGAGGCATACCCACAAGAAGCGCGCCACGCAGAACCTAACAAAGCCCCGAACTTAGACTCTTAGGTGTCTTGGAAGATGACAATGAGGTGGGACCGAACAGAGGGAATTGATTAAAAAGTGTATACATTTAAAAAAATTGGATTCCCCGGTCCCCACCCTCACTCCACAGCAGACCTAAGTTTTTCTCTAAAGAAACAAACCACAGAGGCTCTGCAGCCCCGACGTGGAGCAGGGCAGGTGTGACGTGAAAGATCAAAGGAGGGAACTCAGTGGACACCTGACATTGAAGAGCGAGACGCCCCGGCCCTGTTTCTCCATCCAACTCCAGAACACAGTGCTGCCAGGCCTAGAGCAAACAAGCAAGAAATGAACGAAAAATATAATGGAGAGCAGGAGAAATCCTCGAGAAAAACTACACTACTATCTTTGAAAAAGGAGATCTTGCTTGCATGAAACAAGAATAGGATATCCTAAAAAAGAATAAAGTATTGCACAGGAAAGCACTCTTAAAATGGGAAAATTCCAACAATAGATAAAAAGGGAAAAATAAGAAGAGCAGAGGAAGAAATTCAGAAGATTTTTAGGGAAAGAAATTACAG
>PVJI01004358.1:0-109155 GCA_004026765.1 Micronycteris hirsuta
TGAGGGAGGAAAGTTACGGTAGAATGAGCAGCCAGAGGGGAAATAAAGGCAGGAAGGAAGGAAGCCCTTGAAATTCTATGCATCATTTCCACTACCTAGGAAGGAAAGTATTCGAAACTGTGCTGTCATCCCAAGGCCTGAAAGGCCGGAAAGTGCTCACAGTGCCCAAAGGAAGAAGTCCATTAACATCTTTGGGTATTCATGCCCCCCTTCCCCCCAAAACTAGCACCACCTTTACCTGTCAATCAATATGTAACCCCATCCCCCCCATCCTGACAACTATACAAGTCCTCAGAACAAAGGACTCGCTCTGGCCAACCCCCTTCTCCCGCACCCCCCCAACCCACACACTTGCCACCCTGGCTTTTGTCTGCCCTTGCCCTGCTTTGCCCTAAACCTAGGCCTTCCCACTCCCCCACCTCGACAAGGCCCATTCTGTTCCATGAGAACATATCACCAATAAACCCTGCTTGCACACTAATAGATTCACTGATCTGTAATTCTTTACAGCATCGGCAAGAAGAACCAGGTCTCTCCTGGTAACACAAGGTCCCTTCTTTTGTCCCTGTAACTTGTTTCCTGAGTCCATTTTTGCTATGGCTCACTTCTTCTACCTCTGTGACTTTCTAAATCAACTTTTCCTTATAAGTTTAAGTGTTGGTTCTGAATTCTTTCTTAGCCAGAGTTCAAATACTCTGAGTTCAAGATTGCTAAACCAAGGTCCAGTCTGACTCCACCTTTCTAATACCTGGTGCAATTTCACTGCAAACACTTTCACACCAGTTTTCACTTAATCCTCAACAACAGCCCTGCAATGTGGATATTCTTCGCAGATGAAGAAAGTGAGGCTTCAGGATGGTTAAGTGATTCCCATGGTCACACCTGTCAGTAGGCTGTTTCATGGGGCAGTGTCAACTGCAAAGACCATAATTTCTTCTGTCTCCCTCTGCCTCCCAGACTCTATGGCAGGACCTGCCCAGAATAAGGTGGAAGCACCATTTCTAAGGTCTCCCTGCACACAGGTCTCCCAGCTCCTAGTGAAATGTTCATTTCTTTAAAGGCCATTTCTTCTGGCAGATTTCCTTTTGTTTTTCTCCAAGCCTCTCCCTTTCGGGATTAGATTACCTCTTTGCTTTTTCTTACTGTTTTAAGACCCTTACTGATGGCCTACATTGACTGAGGACATGCTGCAGGCCAGGCTGTGCTGGGGAGACAGGACCTGCCGCCAAGGGCACACTGCCTCCTCCTCCACCTCTGAGAGCCACCCCCATCCTGGGACAGGAGGGTGAGGACAGGTGAGGTGAGAATAAGTGCAGGAGTGTGCAGTGGCATGACTACCAAAACAGTAGAGGATTTCTCCTCCATTTTTTCACCTTTTCCCTTTTTCTCTCCAATTAAGCCAGGTTTCCTTTCCTTCTGGAAGACAGGAAGAAGTATGAGAGCAGCAGAATAAAAGCAGTCACTTCCTGGCTTTTATTTTTCAAAAGCCCTCCCCGATTGTTAGGGGAAGAGTCACTTGGGCAGGGACAAAAGATCTGGAAGGAAACCTCTGGGGAATGAGAGCAAAGTTTCCTGCCCAGGGTAAGATTCCCAGGCCTGGGCAAAGGGTTTGAGTCAGAGGGGAGGAGGTCAAAGGTAGGCTCTGAGCCTGCTTTCTGAGCTGGGCCCTGGCAGTGTGACAGAACCAAGTAAGGCAATGGGATGTGAGAGTAGAGGGTACCAACCCTCGTTTCCAGGGAGGCACCATGTAGCGGGGAGGGAAAGGTTGAAAAGTGTGTGGCTTTTTACCGTTTCTTAGCTGTTCTTTCAGAAAATCCACTGCCCCTGTGCAACGAGGGCAGCAGAGGTGTTCCCAGTAAAGAAGTCTTCAATCAGGAATGCAGAGACTCTCAGTGGGGGCTCCCTCACTGCTGCCCAGGGGCATCTCAGCAGGTGCCTGAGGACAGATGACTGAGAGGCCTGATGGCTGCCGACATCCCCTGCGTCATAGCTAGGTAGACGTTCCCTCTTCCCTCCACCTCCCTTTAGTTCAAAATTCCACGGAAAGACCAGAGAGGAAACTCTGAAATGATTGAAATCAAGCTACTACAATTTTTTGGCAGAATTGGAGTTAGAAATGTTAAAAATTAGAGCAAAATTAAGTTAACTTTTCTTGTTCACCTGAGTCAGAGACAAGCAAAAATGCTGTAGAAGCAGGAAAAAGGGGAATATAGATTACACTGGAGGTTGGGAGTGTAGCTGTGGAAGGCTTCCCAGAGGAGGTGAGGCTGAGTCAAAAATATGAAGGTTCTCGATAGGTATGGCAGTTTAAATTTCCACCAGTGTCCAAGACATCCTGTTCTAACCAAGAGTTTTCCATCCCAAGGAGGTGAATGCAAACATCCCTCGGGTGCTCAAAGCCCTGTGGGAACTTTTCAGTGTGATAGTCCCAGAGCCTGGGCATATACTGGTGACTATGCTCCAGGCATGATGCACAGGACTGCAGGAGCTGGGCTGGACGCTGTTTCTCGAGGATGCCATGGCTGGCCAGCAGGTGGAGCAAGCTCACCACAGCCCAAGGCCCAGGAGCCCCAGGGAGAAAGGTAGGTGGAAGCCCAGAATGCTCAGTCTCCTGGCACTTAATAGTTTTCTTAGGGAGTGGGCACATTTGTGAGTGCCAGACTCAACCCTGGGCATCCCTCTACCCTCCATCAGCCCTGAGCCCAGCCTTGCATTTTCTGAAGAACTGTTCTTTCAGTTACCGCCCAAGCCTTCTCCTGATTTGCAAATGGGCAAAGCAAGGTTAGGACTTAATGGCCCAAAGTGGTTTCCAGGGATTCTGGGATGGCTGGACTTCTGGTAGACTCTCCAAGCCTCTATGGAGAGACCTCCATGAACTGCATCACTAAAAATGGCAGGTGTAGAAGAATAATTATGGGCAAAGATGCCCCTTGCAGTAATTGAACAGAAAGCAACCTAAGCCTCTGCTAATATTATTACTGCTGCTGCTGCTGCTGCTGCTGTTACCAAACAGGAATGGGGCTCTGCTGCCCACCGCCACACTCTGGGCAAAATTCCAGAGGCAAAGGTTTGATGATAAAGGAAAGGAGTCTTTATTCAAAAGCTTCACAATTTTGGAATAACAGCTTTCCACATGCATTAGTCACTTAAGCTAACTAACCTCTTTAACCCTCTAGTTACAGCATGAATTACTAAAACCTAACAATTAAGGCTAAACTCTTAACACCTGAGTTCTCCTAGCATTCCCCTGTTTTAATTATCTTATTTCTTTAGGGTTAGTTTACAAACTAAAACAACATAAAATACAAAAGCTACACAATTTTGTAAGAATGGCAGACTTCTGCCTCAGAGCCTGTCCCCTCCAGAACACCCAAGGAAGAATAACTCCGCCACCCTCTGGCAGGCCAGCCTGACCCTAGGATGCACCCAGAGTTTCTTCCCATCCAAAAACACCTTCGATTAGAAAACGCAGGCAGCCACAGCACAATCATCCAGGCATCCTCGGGGCCTGAGAGCCCTTCTTTTCTTTCAAATCTTCTGGCCCATAATTCCATGTGTTCTGGAGTCATTCAACTCTCAGCCAATCCCATTCTAGACTATTTACCATTGCCTTGGGCAAACACCTCCTATGGCCCCTCCCTACCCAACCTTATTCCTCCCCAGTGATCTGATCAGGTCTCTCAGTATCACTGCTACTACTACTACTAAGTTGTAGACCCACCAAATGATGAAATACTACTTAGCCATTAATAATACTGTCTTCAGCCCTGGCTGGTGTAGCTCAGTGGATTGACTACCAGCCTACGAACCAAGGGCTCTCCAGTTCAATTCCCATTCAGGGCACGTGCCTGAGTTGCAGGCCAGGCCCCCAGTGTGGGGCATGTGAGAGGTTAGCACACATTGATGTTTCTCTCCCTCTTTTTCTCCCTCCCTTCCCTCTCTCCAAAAATAAATAAATAAAGTCTTTTAAAAAAAAAGAATACTGTCTTCAAAGGATATTTAATGAGATATTTAATGACACAGCATAGTAACCATAATATAATGTGCTATGTGCTAATTCTTCTCCATTTGTCCTTGCAGAAGCATTTTCTGCTCTGCTCTGCACCCCAGGAAGTCGACCCCAGCAGACTGCTTTATCCTGACTCCCTTGCCTTCCAGCTGAGTTGGGTTCAGCCATTGAGGACACAGGCAGGAGATGCAAGAGGAGGAGGAGGGAGAGGTCAGGTTGTGTCTTCTCTACTCTCCTTGTGTCTCAGCACCTCTAGGACTATAGCTCCTGCTGGGCGTCCCTCCTCTAAGCCCGCAGCTTTCTCTGGATCTGGTACCACCATTTTACCCCCTTGCCCTTTTGGCCAAGGTGGTAACAGCTCCCTGCTATGGCCAGCTCCTGGGAGCCTCAGCATCCTTTGTTGGATACCTTCAGCTTATCCGCATCTCAGTAAATCATCCATCACTAAATGACTCTTCATTTGAGCTATCAGAGTAAGTGCTGTTTCCTGTCAGGAGTCTGACTGATAACATGTTAAATGAAAAGAAAAGAATACAAAGCTTTTTATAGAAGAAAAGACCAGATGCTTTATCTGCATTATTCCCCTGAACCCTCACAGCAATGTAATGGAGCGCAGTTGAAAGGAGTGTTGATACTAGATTCAAATTTAGAAAGCGTTTGAAGGGATAGTCTAACAATGTCTTTATCAAAAGGGAAGAATATGCTAACAAAGGAAATTTAAAAAGGCACACAACATTTATTTCATTTTAGAATTGCCATAAGTTACAGATTGTATTTTTTTAATGCATAATATTTTAATTCTTTCAAGAATGTGTTTCTGAGAAGAGGAGGAGGAGGCTGCTTGGTAAAGTAGGCCACATGAGCTCAGATGACCTGATTTTTCCCTACACCAAATTCTAACCCAACTCAGAATAGGAGGTGACTTAATTTCTTAGAATCCCAGCTCCACCACTGTGCGACCTCAGTTTTTTTAATCTGTGAAATGATCAGATTATTACTGACCATAAGGGTCATTGCGATGATGATGAGGCAGTGTCTGTAAAGTGTTTGGCCCTGTGCCCAGGCCCCCACAACTGTGAATCCCCCTTCTGTCCTTCAACTGTGTCAAGAGAGGAAAAGTTACTGCTGTGGCTGCCTGGTAAAGAAGAAACAAGGTGTGAGAGACAAAAGCTTTGTATTGTGCCTGGTGCCCAGCACACGATAGCAGCCCTTAATAAATAGTTGACAAATCAGTGAAGGAAAAATGATGAGTATCTTAGCCAGATCTTCCCTCCCCAGGCTGGGCTCCAGACAACTCTCCAGAGCTTCAACTCTTTCCCCAAAGAATCTTTATTCTCTGTCCCATTGTATTAGTTTTTTATTGCTGTGTAAAAAATTTCCACAAACTTAGTGGCTTAAAACAACACACATGTATTATCTCAGAGTTTCTGGGCACAGATCAGCCAGGACTGCTGCTCAGGTGGCAGGCTGCAATCGAGGGACTGGCGGGGCTGCATTCGCATCCGAAGGCTTGACTGGAGTTGGTCCCAGACCTGGGCACAGGCAGTTGACTCTCAAGATCACAGACTCATTCAGCTTGCTGACAGAATTCATGTTCTGAGGTGTAGGATGAAGGTCCCTGTTTTCTCATGGGCTATCAGCAAGAGCCCGTCTCAGCTCCTAGAAGCTGCCCACAGTTCCTTGCCAACTGGCCACCTCACCACATGTAGCTTCCTTCTTCAAAGTCAGCATAGAAGAATCGCTCTCTGGTCTGCTTAGAGCTGTGTGTGTGTAACACATACATATACGGTCACCTCTGCCATATACAGGCATGCCTTGGAGGTATTGCAGGACCACCACAATAAAGTAATATTGCATTAAACTAAGTCATATAAATTTTTGGTTTCCCAGTGCATATAAAAGTTATGTTTACACTATGTTGTAGTCTATTAAGTGTGCAATTGCATAATGTCTAATAAAACAATGTACATACCTTAATTTAAACATGCCTTATGCTAAAAAATGCTACCCATCATCTGAGCCTTCAGTGAATCATAATCTTTTTGCTGGTGAAGGGTTTTACCTTCAATTTGTAAAAAAAATGCAGCAGCTGCAATACACAATAAGGCGTAGCACAATAAAACAAGGTATGCCTGTAATGTAACCGTGTAAGGAGAGTGACAGTCCATTTCCTTTGCCGTATCCTATTGGTTAGAAGCGAGTCTCAGGTCCTTCCCACACTCAGTAGGAGAGGGTGGGAATTATACAGAGCGTGACGCATTGGCGGTCAGAGTATGTGCACCACACCTATCCCCTGAGAGTCCTGTTATCCTTTGGGTGATGAACAAACATGTATTATCCTTCCATGAACACTATTTGTATTTTAATCAGGATATTCAGGAAATAATATTCTTTATCCTGAGATAATTGTGATAGTAGCAGGTATACTGGTTATATTTGTTGCTGGTTTCCTTTGGGTTTGACAGTGGGAGAGGTTGTCTCACCGCAGGAAGAAGCTGTTCTACTCTTCAGATTCACTACTCACTTATCCACATCCATTCGCCCAGTTATTGGCATATATTTCTTGAACATCTGCTGTGTGCTATACATAGAAATCATGCTGCTAGTTTCTTCCTTGGTAGCCAACTTATTTACTTTCTTCTTTTCCTTCTGTTGAGTGAAAGCATATTTCTTTGCTTTGAGTCAAGGTATGGGTTCAATTGCAAATCACATAAAGCCCTTCAGTGGCTAAATAAGTAAGGGATCTATTTGAATCACCTAACAAGAAGCCCAGAGGTAGGCAGGCCAGGGCTGGTGCAGCTGCTCAAAGACGTCATTGTTATTCCAGACTCGCTCTTGCTCCAGCATCTAACTTCAGTCCTCATTGTCACAAGCCTGCTGCTACTTCACCAGGCGTTGCATCCATACCTCGCACAGGCAGAAGCAGGGAAAGCAACAAGACTTGCCTTTTTATTCTGAAAGGCTCGCCTTCCCCAAGGACTTCCAGCTACATCTTATTAGCCAGAACTTGATCAGATGGCCACCAATAACTCCAAAAGACCTAGGGAAGCACATTTTTAAACTGGGCGCTTTGCCAGTAGGACCGAAATCAAGGTTCTGTTACTAGGAAAATGGGAAATGGATTTAGGGTAGGTCATCAGTAGGACCACTGTGGGATCTTAGGCCTAATCTCCATGGTCTACAGCTCTGGCAGTTTATTCTTCCTGGGACCTTTTCAGCAGGCTATACTGACACAGAGAGGCTCTTGGTTTATGTACCAGAAAGGCATTACCTGAGCAACCAGCAGCTGCTGACAAATGGAACTAATGCTCTTCTACCCCAAGAGCCTGCCATCCAGAACTTGGTGGGGTGATAAGTGGTATCTATGGCCAGCCTCCATGCTTTAGGGTAAAGAGTGCTTTAGGGTAGAGATCAATTTTCCTTCCCTTTAAAATACACACACATACACACACACACACACACACAAATGTTGAGAGAGTCCCACACAAGCCCTAAACCTGTTTGCCCTCAGGCCCATTCCACTTGCCCCCTCTACGCTCCGTGTTGTGAGGGGCTGACCCCCGATAGCTTCATTTTGATTGTAGGTTATGCTTGGCTGAGAGGGAGCACTGGCAGGTGATTGGAGGATGGGAGGAAGGAAGTGGGGTTTTCCCCTCCTTTCCACTGTGGGTAGTATCACCACAGCAGCTGTGGCTCCGTGGTAACTCCAGGACTCCCTCTCCCCTCCCCCCTCTCCCCCATCAAAGGCCTTATGTGGTTTCTACTTCGCTAGGTAAGCCCAGTCCCTGGGCTCCAAGGATAGCACCTTCTTGCATTGTCCCTGCACCCGGGGGCTGGCGGTGGCTGGCTCTAATCTCTGAGTTCTCTGCTGGGCTCCTCAGTCTCCCATCTCCTGTGTGACTAATACCCTGTCTCAAATCCTTCTACTTTAAATATTTAAGTGGTTTTTGCCTCCTGATTAAGTCCTGACTCATACAAACAGTGCAATAAACACCAAAACACTCGTCACTTAGATTTAACAATGATTGCCATTCTGCCATACTTCATCTATTTTTATTTTTGTGGGGAAAAAAATTCCAGACATCATGATGTTGCTAAATGATTTCAGTGTGTATCTCTAAAAAAATAAGGACATTTTCTTACATAACAAGCATATTTAAATTGTTCCCACCTATGTTTCCACATTAACACACTTAACAAAATGAGCAAGTTTCTTATGGTCACCTGATGCCCACCCATGTTTAAATTCTCCCAGTCATCCCAAAGGTGTTTATTTTACAGTTGGTCTGTTCAAATGAGGACTTAAACAAGGTCCACGCATTACATTTGGTATTTATGCTTCCTGAGTGGCTTTTCATCGTGAACAGTCCTCCCACCACAAGATGTCACACACATAAACACACACACACACACACACACACACACTGGGAGCACAGCCGCACGGAGCCCCCAACTGCCGCGTCCGCGCCCACTGCTCCCAGAGCCCCACACACAGACTGCTTCCTCGGCCCCAGCCCGCAGGCCCTCACAAGCCACAGACCCTGTCCGCCCCCCCTGCCCCCCCGCCCAGCTCTGGACCCCACAGACTACAAGTCACTGTGCCGCAGCTTAGCATTTAACTCTTTTTAATTTTTTCTATAACTTTTTGTTTTGTTTTCCTAATAGTGTGTAAAGCCACATGGAAGCAATAACTAAGCCTCTTGACTTTTAACCACAAAGGCATCTTAAAGCTCATCTCATCTAAGTCATGACTTTTTTGTTATAGATTTACAAATTCTATACATACACCGTAAGTCAGACATCATCACTCATTTTACAAGTGAGGAAACTGAAGCCAGGGACATTGCACAATTTATCAAGGACACACAGCCAGCTGGCCGCACGGCATCCAATCCATCTACGGTGTGGTTCCACTGGGCCACGCACCTCTGTCTTCCCGTTCTCCTGAAACACAGGAAATGCTCACTAAATGGCTGTTGCCTAGTAGATGTATTAAGGCTCTGGATCTGATTTTTTAATTACTTGAGGTGAGTAAAATTGCAGCTATTTAGAGATAGTTGTTGAAAGTAAATGATTGGTAGTTTCTGGCTAAAAATCCCACTCCATACTACAATCCCTTTGAATTTTCAGGCAGTGTTTGACCCACTGGGAACCAGAAGCCTTTGGTGATGGCTAATAGTCAGCCAGCTAATCTTAGGGAAAAGAGTCCCAAAAAGAAAATACGAAAATACACTGTACTTGTAAACCCACAGAGACAGAAAACAGTTTGGTGGTTCCCAGGCCTGGGGAGAGGAAGGAATGGGAGCAACTGACTGATGGGCATAGGGTTTCACTTTGGGGTGATGGAAATGTTTTGAAATTACATCAATGTAATGGTTGTATAATGTTGTCAGTGTACTAAATACCAATGAATTTTTCACTCCAAAGTGGTTGAGTTTGTTCTGTGGATTCCTGCCCAATAAAAATAAATATAGTACACTTAACAGGATTAATGTCTCAAACTCAGCTCCTCTAGACCCACACCCCAGCCTTCCCACCATCTCAGACTATGTAAGTGGAAGATGAAATTTGAGTTAGGGGGAGCACTGTATGGGGAGTATTTTGGCTCTTCCCTCCTCAGTCAAGTGAGGCAGTTTGAGATCACACTTGGAGATCGGAGGCGCCTGTTAGAAGGATATTCCCGGGTTGAAGAGAGGCTATGGGGCAAAATGGAGAGGCTGCAATAGCGCAGCTGGGGCACCCAAGCAGCATCTGTGAGTATCGTGGGGCCGTAGGCTCCCTGGGCTGTCCTGCCAGCACCACCTCTCCCTGAGAAAGCCAGCCCAGGTAAAGGGACTCCAGCGGTCAGAGGAAGCTTAAGAGAGGCAGAAGGAGGGCCCCACAGTTATTCCTCTTGGGAGATGGCATTTGGACTCCTGCCATCCTGAGAACAGCAATAGAAAACCCATACAACCCACAGAAGAAGTTGCAATCACATGCCTAGTAAAGCAAAAAGATTCTCATCCTCTCCCCCACCCCTTCTTCAGATCCCCAAGCATGGGAAGAGAAAGGAACTAAAAGGATGAGGAGAGGTATGACGGACAGCCTCGCGCCCCTCACACCCAGGCTCCTGGCCAAGGAGGAGGGCAGGCAGCGGACATGACATCAGATTCAAGATTTAAGGTACTGAAAAGGAACTAGACTGGATAGGATTTGTTGGTTTGTTCTTTAACACCTGAAAGCAACCAAAAAGTTCTGGGACTAGCCCAAAATTTTGTTAAGAATTGTGAGAGAGATATTGATATAAATCTCTAAAAGATTTAGAGAAAAAAATAAAACTGTTTCATGTTTATGTCCCATGGAATTCATCTGTTGCTTAGTCTGAGTCTGTTTATCATCTGTAAAGTAAGAAAAGTAATGTCTTCTTATTGGGCAGTTGCAAATGTTCAATGGAATAATTAATATTTGTAAAGCACCAGGCACATAGGCAGCAATAAAATGAGAAATGGAGCAGCAGCTTTTAGAAAGCAGGTAACTTTTCTAGGCAGAAACACCGATATCCAGAAGAAGTTAATACTTTTGAACCAGGC
Source organism: Micronycteris hirsuta (assembly GCA_004026765.1). Taxonomy (NCBI): domain Eukaryota; kingdom Metazoa; phylum Chordata; class Mammalia; order Chiroptera; family Phyllostomidae; genus Micronycteris; species Micronycteris hirsuta. The sequence continues at coordinate 10,579 of PVJI01004358.1, forward strand.
TCAGCTTTTCTCATCCCTTGGGACTTTAAATATGGATAATTTTCCCCCATAAGGAAGGCTTCTTTTATTAATTGAAAAGCTGCCCAGAGAAAAGACCCTATGAGGAGGACACAGCAAGAAGGCTACCACCTGCAAGCCAAGGAGAGAGACCTCAGAAGAAACCAAACCAGCTAACACCTTGATCTTGGACTTCCAGCCTCCAAAACTGTGAGAAAATAAATTTTTGTTGTTTAAGCCACCTCGTCTGTGATATTTTGTTATGGCAGCCCAAGCAGACTGATACAGTCATAGACATTTTTTGTTCAATGGAATATAGACAGCAGTAACAGAGTGACAGCTCCTAGCTGAGGCTTTGTGAACCAAAATTAATTTTAGAATATAATAAAGAATAAAGGCCCTGCCTGGTGTAGCTCAGTGGATTGAGCGTGGGCCTGCAAACCAAAGCATCACAGGGCCGGTTTGATTCCTAGTCAGGGCACATGCCTGGGTTGCAGGCCATGTTCCCAGTAGGGGCTGTGCTAGAGGCAACCACGTATTGATGTTTCACTCTCCTTCTTTCTTCCTTCCTTTCCCTCTCTCTAAAAGTAAATAAATAAAATCTTAAAAAAAAAAAAAAAAGAATAAAAGCAGTACCCCGACTGGGCATCTTGGTTGGAGCATTGTCTCACACACTGAAAGTTTACAGGTTTGATTACCAGTGTCGAACCTGCAGACTGTGCCGTAGGTATCTAGGCTGCCGGTTCAGTTGGGGCACATCGGGAGGCAACCAACTGATGTATTTCTCTTACATCAATGTTTCTCTCATCTCTCCCCCTTTCTCTCAGTGTTCTCTCACTCTCTCCATCTCTCCCCCTTTCTCTCTCTCTAAAATCGATAAACATGTCCTTGGGTGAGAATTAAAAAATAAATAAATCAGTGACTCCAAAGTGTCTAGTTAAATGGATTTATGGATTATGAAAAAGTTAAAATAAAAGCATTTATTTGAGCACAAAGAGCGGTTGCTTAGGAGACACAGATTCAAGTAGCAACCTATGGTAAATTATACTCTGCAGAAACAAAGGCGAGGTCACCTTTTATAGAGAAACTTGCAGCCCATAGTTCCCATTTTGGTTTCTTTCATGCAAATGAGGCTTCCAAATCATATAGGTGTGATTGGTTCAAATTGTGCAGTTCTTGTTGGTCAGTATAGATGCAAATAAGTATACAATTTGTGCAGTTCTGATTGGATGGGGCACGTCTCAGTCCATTGGTTGAAAGATAAAACCGGGTACTTTCTTATAGTGGTTTATTCTTGCAATGCAAACAGGTAGAAAAAAGTATAGGAAGCTGAGAGCTCAGCCTGTGGCTTTTCCCAAAATGCAGTGTGTGAGAGGCTTCACTCAGCAACAGCCACTAGACTCTGGTTATGAATTTGGGCCCAGTTAACCATGAGAAGATCATTTTGATAGATATAATTCTTCTCAGGGTTCACAACTGCAAGAAACATCATATATTTCTGCCCATGCTCTTGTGTCCCTGCCATTTGCCATTAAAAGGGCATGCCCTGGGCACCCACTGGCCCAAGGAAGAGCAGAGAATGTGGAGCAGATGTCAACCCAACCAGCAGCATCAGCCTGTGGGCAAAGCCAGGAGTGCACAGCCTGGAGCTCAGCCTGGTCCAGGTGCCTTACAGCCAACCACAGGCCCATCTGAAAGAAGGAAACAGTTACTGTTCTACACCATTAAGGTTTGACAAAGTCATCGAAAAAAAAGAAAAGAAAAGAAAAACTCCCTCATGGATCTGCTGTGAGAATTAAATGAATAATATGCGAAAAGACTATGGTATTACTTTTTAGTAAAGAGATCAAGCCTCACTCAGCCAAACTGGAAAAATGACCAGTGACACCCTTTGAACAGTGGTCACATAACAAGTGTTTATTAGTGATGATGAGGAGAGTGAGGAACCTGGATTATGAAAGATTTTTAAGAGGATCAGCTGTCTTACTTTCTAGTTACATATATAACAAACACTCATCAGAGTTCACTACTATCAACATTTTGTCTATGTTGTGGTTGCGGCCTAGACCCTGGCAGGAACCAGCTCTCCCACTGGTCTCTTGTCTTTAGATCCACAAAGGAATTCCTCTTGCTGATTGCTAAATTCGATCAACTTTCATATTACTGGGGCCCAAGTTAATTACAAATAGGGCTTTTGGTATTCTTTTTTTTTTTTTATATTTTATGTTTTTTATTTTTTTTCTCTAAACTTATTTTTCTGCATTTTCTCCCCTGCCCTTAGTGTTCTTATTGTAGCTTTCCCCTTCTCTCACCCTGCCCCTTCACTTTGGGACTGTACCTCATTTAACCAAATCCTCACCATGATGCTATGAGGTAGCTATTATTCTCCCCGACTTTACAGATGAGAAATCTGAAAATCAGAGAAGCAATTTGCTAATAAGCAGTTGAGGTGGATTTGGGAACCAGGTTTGTCTGACTCCAAAGCATATTGCCTCCAAGAAATGGAGTCCAGAGCATGCTGCCAGAAGTTGATATAATGAGGGCTTGAGGGGACAGAAATGTACTCCACTGGCGACATACCAAAAAAGAATTACACAGAAGGTGAAGCTAGAGCTGAGCTGTGAAAGACAGCTAGCTGCTCACCAGATCACGGGGAGGGAGGAAAAAGTCCAAAGGGCTCTCAGGAAGGAGAGAACCTTGGAAGCAAAGGCATAGCGGTAAATCTGACAAGGGTGGAATGGGGTAGGGCAAAGTGAAAGAGAGGGTGAATTCTCTGAATATTTCTCTGAAAGTGTCCCTTTTCCACAGTTTTTAAAAATGGAATGTGTTTGTATCAGTCGTGTGCCAAGGGGAAGGAGTAGGAGCATGATGCACCCTACTGCAGGCAATAAGGGATCTATTGTCTGTACAGAATTTAAAAACAATAAAACCATTTACTGTGGGCTGAATTGTGTCCCCTCCGCAAATTCATATTTTAAAGCCCTGATCCCCAATGTGTTGGTATTTGGAAATGGGACCTTCGAGAGGTAATTAGATTTTGATGAAGTCATAAGGATGGGGCCCCCATAATGGGATTAGTATCCTTATAGGAAGGGACATTAGAGAGCTTTCTCAAAGTCTCTCCTCTTTCCTCTCTCCTCCCTCTCTTTCCCCGCCACCCCCCCCCACCATCCCCCCACACCCTACCCCAATCTCTACCATGTGAGGACACAGCAAGAAGGCAGCTACCTGCAAGTCAGAAAGAGGACCTTCACCAGAAACTGAATCTGCTAGTACTTTGATCTTGGATTTCCAGCCTCCAGAATTGTCAGAAATAAATACCTGTTGCTTTAGCCACCCAGTCTATGGTATTTTGTCATGGCAGCCTAAGCAAAGACACTACTAAAGGTTAGTCTGCCTTTTATTACCAGCATGCACTGGCAGTTCTAAAGAACATCAGCAATAAAGTATTTTCCTACAGCCTAAATCACTCCCAGCACTCCCCTCATTGGTACATCTTGACATGACTCTTGTTAAGACTATGATAAAAAAGATGCCCTGGTTGATGTGGCTCAGTGGATTGAGTGCCGGCCTGCAAACCAAAAGGTCGCCGGTTCGATTTTCAGTCTAGGGCAGATGCCTGGGTTTGGGCCAGGTCCCCAGTGGGGGACATGTGAGAGGCAACCACACATGGATGTTTCTCTCCTTCTCTTTCTCCCTCGCTTCCCCTCTCTAAAAATAAATAAATGAAATATTTTTTAAAAAAGTTTTAAAAAGACTATGATAAAGAGATATTACTAGAATTAGCAAGAAAACAAGGGGTAATTTATTGAATATGTGACTAAAATGTGAGTAAGTAAATTTCATAAGTATATGTATAGTAAGTTAGCATTTACATATGGTCTAAAAATACACAAAACAATACTGTATATACATATATATATATATCAAAAGCATAAATACTTTCCTAGAAATACCACCAAATTCAAGAGAGTGGTTTTTTCTGATGGGGGAAGTTGGAGGGGAAAAAAATGGTCCATAGACATGAAGGTAGCATTTCCTTCCATGAGACAGGTGGTTCATTATACTATTCTCCATGCATTTTTGTATGATTTAAGTATTTTATTAAAAAAATGTATATGAATTAGTCTAGGAACTTGCTTTCCCCTCCATGCTGTGGCAGGCCCACCACCAGACTCAGGCTCTGCTTCCTAGGACCCGGCTTCTCTTCTGGCCTAGATGTGTGAGTAAGCCTGGCGCTTTAGGGAACAGCAGGTGGCTCAGGATATCTGAGCCAAGGACATGGTAGGGATGTGACTGAGCAGGTGCCAGGCCACGGAGAACACTGGGCTCCCTATTGGAGAACTCAGTGTGGCGTTGGTGGTATAGTGGTGAGCATAGCTGCCTTCCTATTGGAGAACTCGGACTCTGTGTAGAGGGAAGTAACTGGGACAAATGAGTGGCTTGGCAACAGGGAGATGGGGTGACATTGGGAGCACATGAGGCAGTGAGAGTGGGGTCTGCAGGAGTGGGAGGGATGTGGAAAGAAGGGATTGTTTAGGAGAAACAGGGCATATCTGGCCCCATGACTGGTCTGCTATAGGTTGGTAGCCAGTTCCAGCTAGAGGTGAAGTTTTCCTGAGTAAAAATAGAAACAGCCAGCAATTGCTATTTATAAAAATAACTACAAAGGCTTGACAACCCAGAGAGAATGTTGAAAAAGTAAATTGAGGGCTGTTGGGGAAGTGCTCAGTGCTTCTCATCTTCAAAAGCATTTTCAGGCATGAGCTCATGAATCCTCTTTCCAGAGCCCTGAGAGAAATACAGGGAAGCAGGAAGGTGGGGACAAATATGGCTGACTTCCCCAAAGCAGCCGAAACTGGCAGCTGAAGGTTTTATCATGGATGCCACTTGAATGTTCACGTCTTCAATCTGCTCCTCCGCCCTGTTCCTCAGACCCAGACTGGTTAGGGGTGTGGATATACAGCAGCACAGGTAGTAGGGAGGGCAGCCACAGGACAGGCAGAGCTGGACAGGCCTCACCAGCAGCTGGGCTGGGTCACTAAAAGCTGCTAAGACGCAGTCTAGGTGATACAGACAAGCCTAGGCTGCTGGTCAGGAGTCATTTTGGGTGGGGTCCAGGCAGTGGTCTGGCTAAGGCCCATGGGACTTAACCATAAAGTTGGTCCAGGCAAGAGTCAAGGTGCAAGCCCAGTCAGGAAGAGGGTTTGAACCCAGGCAAGGTGATAAGGGAGGAAAAGGAGGGTAGAGAGAAGACAAGAAATGTGTGCCCCCTACACTTGGAATGAGAGCTGCCTCATATGAATGCAGGAGCCCAACCTCTTGCTGCATTGCTGTGACTCTGACAAGCGTAACGCACGAAGGCTGTTATCACTCTCCCACAGAGGGAGACACGGAGAGCATATCTTACACAGTGGCAGTGATGGGCTTTGAACCCAGATCCCTTTGCATGAATCTCCTTGCTTCTGGCAAACTCCCACTCATTGTTCAAGTTTGTACTCAAGGGCATCTCCTCTGGAAGCCTTCCTAGACGACCCAAGACTGAAGAGCAGTTTGCTCCTCCGTGTCCCGAGCAGCACAGAGCAGTCAGCTTTGGGAGCATACGTGGCACCGAGCTGTGAGTGGCTCATTGCACGTCTCCCACACTCGACTGCACACCCATGAAGAGTGGACTCTGGGCTTCCTCCTCACTGTCTCCCAGCCCAGCAGCACTAGATTCCTCTGCAGCCCTGTGTGTTGGGCTGGCCTAGGTCTCTTGCAGGGTGACCTCTAACTGGTCACATGCTCATGAAGCCAGCCTTGCTCCTAGTGGCCACTCTGTCACCTCCCTAACATAAGCCTTTACCTATATCTTAGGTCGGACTCCCAAGAAAGAGAAGCTGGTGGGTCGGAATTCACTGCCCAGGTCCCCTGTGGCAGGGGCGGGGGGCGCCCAACTCCCTGTGGGCAAGGCAGATACAATGACTGACGGTTCAGAACAGAGACAAGCTTTGTCTGTAGACAGGCCTGTGACAATATGGACTGAGCATCGAGGTCCCAGGTACTGGGAATTCATCTGTGAGCAAAACAGATCATGAAGCCTACATTCCTGTGGGGAGAAAGACAACGCGTATACAAACCAGGCAGGTAATTTCCAAAAGATATCTGTGCAGTGAAGGAGGTGAACCGGGAATGTGGCAGGGCTGACGCTGGAGCCTCCTTAGCCAGGTGGACAGGGAAGATTAGCATGTCCCAGCAGGACTTTCATGCTTGGAATTGTGTTCAGAGGGGCCACTCCAATCTGCTGAATATTCAAGCTGTGCACTGCTCAGTGATGGTGCTAACGGGATCTCTACTCCATGAAAATCTGTACCCAGACCTGAGCGCGTTGCTTCAGTCTCATGGCTCAGCACACTTTCTCCAGTCTCCATGATGAAAGATTATTTCACTGCCTTCAACAGAAGGCATATTTGTATGTGTACATATGCTTGAGAGAAATTTACTGAAAAGATGTGGGTACGAGACCAGCTGGCAACATTTTCCAAGCCAGGATCCTCTTTTAGCAATCTGCCCTAGAATTCTTGTTTGCCATGCTTGAACCCCAGCTGGAAGATAAATGCAGTGTAAGGAATACACAGGGGCACATTTGCACTCACCTCAGAGCTCCTTATTCCCCCAAAGGAAGGGGGGTCCTGGCCTTGGAAGAAGGAAAGGAATGAAGACTTTCCAAAGAAATGTAGGGGTCCAGAGCATAGATTTCACATTCAGAAGTGGAAGAGGGAAATGCAATTATTTAAGGATTTCTCTTACATTTCCTTCTAAAAGGCATTTTCTAGGGCCTCAATTACTGTGCCTGCTCAATGGGTATAACTCCTACTGCTTTCTCATTACTCATTTCTTTTTCAAACTTAAAAATTTTTGAAGACTTTCAAATATGCCAGGTACAGATGCACTAAAGAGAAGTGGAGATGGTGAAGGGAGTTGCAAAATGGAAAGTCATGAATTGAGAGGCTATCCACATGTTACCTCTTCTGTCTCTTCCCTCTTCTCTCTCCTTCCTTTTTGCATCAATTTCTTTTATGGTTAGTATGGAGAAGCTTTTCAAGTCCTGGGCAAAAGTGTGCCAAGGGACAAGATAAGCTGGGACCTCAGGCTGGGGAGAAAAGGAAAAATGGTGTTGTAGGCAGAATGGTGACTCCTGTCCACTCCAGATGTCCTCATACTAATACCCAGAGCAGTGAGTATGTGAAGTTGCATAGCAAATGGGGAATTAAGATCACTAATCAGCTGCCCTTAAGATAGGGAGATTATGCAGGAGAGCCCAGTAATCACCGGGGTCCTGGAAAGTAGAAGAGGGTGACCAAAGTGATGTAATGTTAGAATTTTGAATTTTTTCAAATTTATTAAGAATTTCAAGACAGTGGAAAGGGTCTTCTGAATGTGAGGCTCTCTATGACTGCACCGGCCACATGCCCTGCTCCTAGTGGCCACTTAGTCACCTCCCTGACATAAGCCTGGGTTATTCAGGAGCTTTTATTTGGGCTCTTAGTGGTGGATGAGCCCTTTGTCTGGTCACAGCCACAGCTCCCTTGAACCTGCCCCCCACTGCTGACCTTTGCCTCTGACCTGAGACTTTAAAGGAGGATGTGCCTGATACGTATTAATAGAAGTCTTCTTCTGTGCTCCTGCCTGCCAGACCACCCTCTGAGCATTTCCTTCTGCCATTGCTCAGGACTCTTCAGCACCAACAGGTGGGAGCCCAAATGGGCCTGAGAGAGCTCGAATTGTAGGCAGGAATCATAAGCAGAATTTTTATCTTAAATCAAAAGGAATAAAGTGTACTGTTTCCAAAATATTTTTTTCTCTCTTTTTTTTTTAAGATTTTATTTATTTATTTTTAGAGAGAGGAGAAGGGAGGGAGAAAGAGAGGGAGAAAGCAATGTATGGTTGCCTCTCACATGGCCCTCACTGGGGACCTGGCCTGCAACCCAGGCATGTGCCCCGACTGGGAATCGAACCGGGACTCTTTGGTTCCCAGCCTGCACTCAATCCACTGAGCTACACCAGCAGGCCCTAAAATATTTATATTTCTGGAGTTTAGAGTATCGGTTTGTGTTCCTTCTTGCAAAACATATATTCTTGCAGAAACATTATCCCTTACCAAGCAACAGTGTCTGGAATTACAGTTAAGCTGAAATTTTGAGTTGTTTCCCCCATTTATAAGTGTGAAAGATTTAGCCACATGTGGTGCCACACACCCCACCTCCACAGACCCCCCTACCTCCACCAACCTTGAGGTGAGCAACTTGACCAGGGACTGGGGCCCTATTTACAATCTGATGGCTCCAGCTGAGGTGGGCAAGTGTTTGGTTCCAGTTAGTGGGATGGGTTACATGTGGGCTTTGACTTCACTGTTTCTCATTGAGGGTAAGATTTTGTTACCATTTCCCCCAAATCTCTGGACAATTCTTTGCTCTCTTCAAAGGAATGGTGGTCACGTTTCAGAGGAAATTGTCATCTTACTCCCTACTTTCACACCATCCTGCCCACGAGACCAGCTCAGCATCTAGTATGTATTGCCCATCTTGCTGGCAAAGCTCTGATATATTCTATAAAAGCAGTTTTAAAACTGACATGATATCATGTCTCCCACTTTAATGTGTGAGTGCACCACCTGGCAATCTTATTAAAATACAGTTTCTGATTCAGTAGGTGGGATATGAGGTTCTGCATTTCCAACAAGCTCCCAGGTAATATAGGTGCTGCTTGGCCATGGACCCCACTTCGAGTAGTGGGTTATTATCTACATACACAAAAATGCACAAACCATAAGCATACAGTCTGATGATGAACTACAACCCAGATTAAGAATGGAAAATTATATGTATCCCAGAAGATCCTAGTGCCCGCTTCGAATCACTATTCCCTCCCACCTCCCCAAAGGCAACAACTGTTGACTTCTAACACCATAAATTAGTGTGGCTTGTTTTTGAACTCTACATAGCATGTGTTATGGACTGAATGTTTGTGTTTCCCCCACCCCAAAATTTATATGTTAAAATTCTACCCCCCAGTGTGACTATATTTGGAGATTGAGCCTCTAAGGACGTAATTAAGGTTTAAATGGGGTCATAAGGGTGAGGCCCTGGTCCCAGGATTAGTGTCCTTCTAAGGGACAACAGTGAGCTTGTGCTCTCCCTCTTCTTTCCCTCTCCCCATCTCCGCAGCACACCTGGGAAAGACCAGGTGAGGACATATTGAGAAGGCAGCTCTCTGCAAGCCAAGAGGAGTTCTCAACCAGAACTTTAGATTTCTGCCTCCAGAACTGTGAAAAAAAAATTTCTGTTGTCTAAGCCAGCCAGTCTGTGGTATTTGGTTATGGCAGCCCTAGCTGACTAGCACAGCAAACCCTGAGCTCAATTAGGATCCAAGCTCCACAAGGCATGTGGTCAGGGAAGGTGGTACTCTCCATAGGCACAGACCTTGATTACTCTAAACCAAGAATGAGTCTTCCATCACCCTTGTTCATGACAATTCCAACTAATAAGGGAAGTCTGCTAGGGGCTTCGGAGAAAGTTTTTCTTGTTTATGAAAAAGATGCACAGAAATAAAATATTCCTTTGTTTCTGTCTGATGTTGTTGTTCCTGGAATTGTAGCAATCACTTTACAACAATGAAGGGATCTAAATCTGAGGTCCAAAGTCAACATTCTGCCCTGATCAGGTGGCTCAGTTTGGTTGGAGCATCATCCCCCCAAAATGTTGTGGGTTTGATCCCCAGTCAGGGCACATACCCAGGTTGCTGTTCTGATCCCCATTTGGGGTATGTACAGGAGGCAAGAGATCAATATTTCCTTCTCACATCAATGTTTCTCTCTCTCTCTTTATCGCCCTCTTCCTCTCTCTCTAAAATCAATAAAAAATACATCCTTGGGTTTGAATTTAAAAAAAGAGTATTAAAAAAAGTAAAGTCAACTTTCTGAGGATCCAATACCTGGGCTGGGACAAGGGTGAGGTGAGCGAAGCACTTGCTGAGGGTACAAAATTTAAGAGGTGTCAAAAATCTCAATAATAGAGCCCTGGCTGATGTGGCTCAGTGGATTGAGTGCTGGCCTGTGAACCAAATGGTCACCAGTTGAATTCCCAGTCAGGGTACATGCTGAGGTTGTAGGCCAGGTCACCAGTAGGAGGCGTGTGAAAGACAACCACACATTGATGTTTCCCTTTCTTCCTCCCTTCCCCTCTCTAAAACTAAATAAATAAAATCTTTAAAGAAAAAAGAAACCTCAATAATTGAGATAAAAATGTTTAAAGCAATATTTTAAAAATAAAAGTTAATGCAAAAAATGTATAATGAATGAAATATCAAACATTTAAGTAAACACAGGAACAGTAATAATATGGGGCTGATCAATGTTGAAGCCTGAGACAAAAAGAAAAATTAGTTATACAGTACTGATAATATCTTTAAAATGTTGCTATTCTACCCTGGCTAGTGTAACTCAGTTTGCTGGACATTATCCTGCAAAGTGAAAGGTTGCTGGTTCAATTCCTGGTTAGGGCACATGCCTGGGCTGTGGGCCCTCATGCAAGAGGCAGCCAATTAATGTTTATCTCCTTCTCTTTCTCCCTCCCTTCCCCTCTCTCTAAAAATAAATCAATAAAATATTTTTTTAAATGTTGCTATTTTGTTCATTGTGAATTTCTGCATTCACTTTCATTTTTTAAAATATTACATTAGCCCTTGCTGGTATGGCTAAGTGGATTGAGCACCAGTCGGCAAGCCAAAGAGTCGCTGGTTCATATTCCTAGTCAGGGCACATGCTTGGGTTGCAGGCCAGGTCCCCAGCAGGGAGTGTGAGAGAGGCAACCACACATTGATGTTTCTCTCTCTTTCTACCCCCCTTCCCCCTCTCTAAAAATAAACAAATAAAGTCTTTTAAAAATATATATAAATAAAAATATTGCATTAAATACTATTTAACTAAATTACTGAGTTTTTTTGTACCCCCTTAAATTTTTCACCCTAGGTAAAATTCACCTCACGTCACCTAGGCCCAGCCCAGAGTTAAAATGAAAACTCTGGAATTATTCTATTTCTAGACTTTTTATTATGTTGAATAATAAAAGTTCTTATTGTTTAAGTTACTTTTAATTGGGTTTTCTGTTTCTTGCAGTTCAAAACATAATAACAAATATAAGATAGGTTAGCTGCAAGTGACAAAAACAACGGAAGTTGGCTTAACCACTGAGGAAAGGCATTATCTCATATTTCACAGAGTCCAAAGTAAGGTAGGCTCCAGGAGCAGTTTAATCAAGCCTCCAGCTTTGTTTCTGTCCTGTTCTCCTATAAATACTTTCCTCTGTGAGGTTTGTCTGAAGGTCAGGGGAGTAGAACAAAGACCATACCTAGCCTTTGTCCTGGGTTCCTGGAACAGGGCTTCCAAAACCCTTTCCTGAGTGAGGGCAGTGTCTTTGTTTTTCACGGGCCCCTTGAATCATACCCAGTTGATGTTAATGAGATGGCTGAGGATGAGGCTGGTCACCAGAAAGACCAAGCACAAGGTTGGAGGGTTGGGGTTTTGAAGCCACCCCACTTCTAGGGAGGGGAGAAGAGCTGGACAGTAAGTTCAATCATTTGACCAATGTTTAATCAATTATACCTATGCAATGAAATTCCAATAAAAACTCTGAATGCCAAAGTTTAAGTTCAGCAGAGCTTCCTGGTTGGGTGGGTGGGTGATGCACCCTGATTCCGTAGGGAAAGGACACAAATGCTTCATATTTAGGATCCTTTCAGACCTTGCCCCGTGTTCCTGTTTTATAGCCTTTACAATAGAATTATAATCACTAGTACAATGCTTTTCTGCATTTTATGAGTCATTCTAGCAAATTATTGAACATGAAGGGTGTTGTAGGAACACCAGAGATTTGTAGCCACTTAGTCATAAATGCACATGGCTGAGGGTGTGGCTCAGTGGATTGAGCACCAGCCTGAGAACCAAAGTGTTGCTAGATCGATTCCCAGTCAGGGCATATGCCTGGGTTGCAGGCCAGGTCCCCAGTAGGGGGCATGCGAGAGGCAAACACACACTGATGTTTCTCTCCCTCTCTTTTTCCCTCCCTTCCCCTCGCTAAAAATGAATAAATAAATACAATGTTTAAAAATAGAGTGAGCAGTCTTGTTGGGGACCGTGCCCTTTAACTTGGGCAATCTGCAATAACTGAAGGTGGGATTTGTATCTGGGGAATTGTATTGCAACACTGATAGAGTGTCACAACACTTTATCAGAATAGTCAGCTTCCCAGGGTCACAAAAAGACTGCCAGCAGCAATATACCTACTAGTTTATTTCCAGCAAGCAAGAAAATAAAGTGTATTCCCCAAGGATGGAATATATGGTCTTTCCCTCAGACTTACTGTGCTCACTTATATCATCCTAGACTTAAGATAGTCACAAGGACAATGTCATGTATTGATTGGTTTAAACACTCAGGTTCTTAAATCAATCACTGGCAAGCATAAGGGATTACTGATTGGTCTAGAATGATCAATCTGTCCCCATGAGTTCAAAATGGGCTCATTGCCCTGACTGGTGTGGCTCAGTTGGTTGAGCCTTGTCTGGCAAAGTGAAGGGTCACCAGTTTAATCCCCAGTCAAGGTACATTCTTAGGTTGAGGATTTGGTCCCCTGTTGGGGCTCATACAACAGGCAATCGACCAATATTTCTCTCTCCCATTGATGTTTCTCTCTTTCTTTCTTCCTGCCTTCCCCTCTCTCTAAAAATAAATAAATACATTTTTAAAAAAAATATTTTATTTATTTATTTTAGAAAGAGGGGAAAGGAGGGAGACAGAGAGGGAGAGAAACAGCAATGTATGGTTGCCTCTCACATGGCCCCCACTAGGGACCCGGCCCGCAACCCAGGCATGTGCCCTGATGGGGAATCAAACCGGGACCCTCTGGTTCCCAGCCCGCGCTCAATCCACTGAGCTACACCAGCCAGGGCTAAATAAATAAAATTTTTAAGAAATAAAATAAAAACAAATAACTAAATAAACTTTAAAAAATGAGATCATCACCCCTTGGCCTCCATAAGCTTTTTTTGTTTCTTTTTTTGAGGAGCAGTAAATAACTAAACAAAGTTGAGGTTCTGTCAGGAAAGAGAAGGAGGGACAAATAATGGATGTTAGGGAGACCACCAACAGTGGTTTTGATTTGAATCCCAACCTCAGTATTTATCAGCTGTGGGAACAGACTCAGAGGGTCTGTTTACTATCTGTGAAAAAGAGGTAATAATGTCTACCTGAATGAATATTTGTAATATGAGCATTAAACAAGAATGTGTGTGACATATAGTAGGTACATAATAAATACATAATGCCTGACATACAGCAGGTACACAAATATTCCTCATTCAGCCCCTTAGACACTGAGCTCCTGGGGGGTGAGTGCAGCCCTTTTATTGGGTAATTACCTCAAAGAGTGCCTGGCACATGGCACACATTTAATCAGTGTTTATTACATGAATGGACCAAAGGACATTCCTCTGGGTAACCGGAATTCTTTCTTCTCCCTAACATAAAGAAGTATGCAACTATCTGTGTAGCCCATTCTTGCTTTGACAGTAGGAAAATATTTTGCTACCTAAATATGAATTTCAGCTATAACAACTTTTTTATCTTCATGGTCCTCACATCTGTGCTCTTCTTTTACTCTATCTTGATTTTCTATTTCTATTTTCCTAAGCTTTAATTTCTACCTCTGTTTTTTTTGTTGTTGTTGTTTTCCCAGGAGAATTTTGTTGCGAGTGTCTTTGCTATAAGCTATTTTTGTTAAGAGGGATAGGGCAAAAACAAACAAATAGACAAATCAATTCCTAGGTTTAAAAAAAAAAGACATATTGAGGCCTTTTTGAAATGAATTCTTTCCCAGGCTGGTCTGAGTAGCACCCAGACTTTACATTAGGCTTTGTTCCAAGGGAGTGGGGGTGCCAAAGGGAATACTGTGGCCTGAAAGATGTCCAAGGAAAAAGGCTTCATTTAGACGCAAGCCCACATCGCACAGTTGGCAACGCTAAACTGAATGTTCTCCCAGCTTCCAGGGGGAAGTGAAAGACATTCCCCCCATAGCTTCCCTTTCAAGCTCTCACAGCTGGAAGTGCAGGAGAGCCAAGTTCCGCCCTTTTCAATGCAGGTTGTCACTCAGATGCCAGGATCTGCTGAACTATTAGCCAAATATCCAACATGAGAGAGAGGCCCATCACACATCTTTTAGCTTACCCATCATTAAATGCTCCACTTAATGCAAAAGAACCTGACTTTCCGTTTTTCTCTTCTGCCATGGCTTAAGGAGAATACCACTATTAAAAGATTTTTTAAAATCACATAGGGAAGTAAAAGAAAGAAACACAATTTTGGAGCAGAACGCTTATTTGTGATTCAGCACCTGAGGCTGTCTGTGTTCCATAGAATCTGAGAGCAGGAAGGAAACTTGAGGATCCTTAAATGCAGCCCATATTTTACAGACTGAGAGGCAATGCCTAAAGAGGTAAAGAGACTCACTCAAGGTCACGCAACCAGTTAAGGGCGAGAGCAGGAGTGACCCACCTCATCTAACTCCTAACACAGTCTTTACTCACTACATTATAGACTTTTTCAGCAGAACGTATTCACAAACTCTTGAAAGAGATTTAATAATTCAAACCAATGCTGCCCTTGCTGAAGGACATGCTGTAGAGCAGCTCCACTGCTTCTATGTTATTATGAACCAGCAACCCAAATAGAGAAGTTCAAGAGCCCAGTTTATTTTTCTTGTCATACAAAATAAAATCATTAACAGGCCCACATCCCCTAACTCACAAATAAGCTGTATTCTAACACTGTGTTTGGGATTTGCTATTTAGAATTCAGGATGTGTTTTCTTCCTGGGAAATCACATGATCAAGTGTGGTCAGAACCTCAGGGCAGGTCACAAAAGGCGACTTAACCAATAAGTAACCACAGGGGAGTCAAGCAACCCTTTATTATATTGTTTCCAAGCAAAAGCATGTTCCAAGTTTCAAGTGGAGATCATGGAAACACAGTTAGGCCACCACGGCGCCAGCAGGAAATGGTCCCTCCCAGGTAAAAGCGAGGAGGCCCAATAGAACAGTGAACTGGGCACGGGCTTTAGATGGAAATAAAGCTGGTTTTGAGGCACCTCTGCTAGTTAATAGCTGAGCTAGTTCTTTAACTTCTTTGAGCTTCTGAAAAACAAGGATGATTATGATACCTCCCAGGTAAATTATAAGCACGAGAAGACGATGCCTAAAAACAGACTTATTGAAGTGTCTTATGTGTATAACAAGCTATCATGTATTACTATAGCTGCTTGGGGGTGGGGGAGGATGGTCTTGGCAGTGTGGAGGGCTGAGATGCTCCATCAGGGAAGATAGACCCTGGGGTGGAGGAAGGCTCCTGTTGCAGCCTTTTGTTTAATAGGAGGTAGTGAGGGGGTCCTGGGTTCTTGGCCCTCACCCTTGCCCCTTGGGCAGTAGAAGTGGCAGCAGCTGCTGTCCCACCCAGCTGAGAGGAGCAGGGAACAGGGTGGGGTCCACAGCAGCTATTCCCTGTAACCCTGTTATTGAAAGGGCTGAACTCAGCAGCGTGCAGTGATAAAGCAGACTGCCCTCTGCAATCATCTCTCCTCATCTCCAGGGGCCATCTTCCAACCCTCCCATCATGCTTCTGCGCCCTTTCAAGTCTCATTTTAGTGACTACAATGTCCAAGCCAGCGTAATAATCAACCTCTAAGTCATGTTAGATTGTTAGCTTCTGCTCCCTCTTTCCGTAAGCTGAGGCCTATTTCCAGCTTAGAAGTGAATGTGGGGAGAGGTGGCGGTCCCTATCACTGGCCTCTTCTCTCTCCCAGCTCCACCGCTGGTCCCCATACTCACTAGCTAAGTTTCAGAGCATCTGAAGTCAGATCCACAGGGATAGGGTATAGTAGAAGGCACAGCAGCGTGAGCTCTGGGTGTCTGATTCACAGGAGTCAGCCTGTGGCTCCCCAGTGGACCCTTAAAAACCTGTTCCACTTGTCTTGAGGTGAAAGGGAAGTGCCAGACCCTCCTCCCAAGGATATGGTACCCGAAAGTCTCAGTTTGTCCAGGACTGTGGGATTTCCCAGGATACAGGGCTTTCAGTGCTGAAACTAAGACAGCCCCAGGCAAACCAGAAAGAATTGGTCACCATACTGGGGGTGGGGGGGGGGGGTTACAGGGGGGTCATTATACTAGCAGCTTCCTTCAAAATAACATTTTTCTCCTTACTCTTCAAACTGGTGTGACCAGTGGGCTAGAATCGGTAGGCTAACTTTATACTCTCTTAGATCCTGCAGAGAGGGTCTGCCTCATTCTCAGATATAGCTTCTTGGAATCTTCAAATCTAAACGGTCCTCTTTGTGACCTCTGCCTAAACTGAAACCCATCCTCAAATCCCCCTAGAGAGATTTCCAGTGCCACAGTGAGTCCTGAACTGAATGGTTTTACTGGGTGCCTATGAACATCTCAGCAGAGATCTTCAAGAGAGAAACTCTGCAGTTTGGTGTAGGCTGTGGCCTGGGTTCAAATCTTAGCTTATCCTTTGGGGTGTGTTACCTCAGGCAGGTTACTCAGCACCTTTGTGCCTAACTTTCCGCACGCATGAAATAGATTGATAATGATACCTTCTTACCACACAGAATTGTTTGGAAGATTACGAAAGTCAACTCACGTAACTCAGTGTTTGGGACCTGGTAACTGCACAATAAATGTCAGCCACTATCGGCATTATTATAGCCAGCTGGGATTGTTTAATACAAACTTGGATAAGTTTCAAATCTGTGGGAGGCATATTTTCTTAAGTTATTTTCTCAATTTTAAAGCAAATGAACGAGTCAGTATTGCAAAGGCGTCAGGGGAAGGACATGTGTACATCTCATACTGCTGGTGGGAGGGTAATTTAAAGTCTCTCTGGAAGTTCATTTAGCGATAAGTTTCGAAAGTCCTAAAAATGCCTTTGACCCAGCAATTCCACTTCTAGGAATTTATCCTTAGGAAATAATTAGAAAACTGGTTAAAGATTAATGTGCAAGATTGTTTGTTGCAATATACTTAACACAGGAAAAGACTAGAAACAATATAGGTGTTTTAAAAGAGGAAACTGATTAAATTTTGGTTCATCCTTACAATAGAATATCATACAACTATCAAAATGATGTCATGGACTTGTATTTATTGACATGGGTGAATGTTCGTGTTATGTAGAGTGTACGCATTTGTAGAGTGTACATTTAAAATCATGTATATTCCGAGATTTTTCTTAGTATAGGGATTAAATCTAGCCAATATAAAAATGTGTATATAATTTTGTATCTTGACTTTTTTTGCTTAATGTTTTGTAAGAACGATTTTGCAACATATAACAAAGCTTCTATAAACTCCAATAGTGACAATACCATCACATTGATTTTTTTATGATTTAAATAACCAGTCATTTATTGCTGAAGCAGCTTATTCCAAATGGCTTTTTGTTGGGAATATATTGTTAACATCTCTGAGCATAATACTTTTTCAAAGGAATATTTCCTTAAGATTAATTCCCCAGAGTCCAATTACTGGATCACAGTATAGGAATGTATATGTGTGTGTTTGAGGGGAATATTTGTATTTTTAAGGCTTTCAAGAACACTGCTTTCTAATAAGGTTATGCCAAATCATGTCAGACTTGGAGTCACTGCTTGTTCACTTTCCACTGCCTATGTGATACCTTTCATAGGTTTACTGTTCCAGCCGATGGATCCTCCTGAGAGTATCTGATCCTCCTGTGTGATGGGGCTTGATGTTTCCAGATGAAACTGCGCACCAAACCACTGCAGATATGGGGTGGGAGGAAAAAGTGCTTCATGGTAACCAATGGACCACTCTGTGTGGCAGGAGAGGATTTGATTACACAATGTGGGACTTATCACAGCATTTCAGCAATTTTTAAGTGCATTTGGATTGTCCTTGAGCATGCCTTTATTTCTGATTAATTTTGTATATTTTTCAGAATTATTGACTTATACAAAATTCAAATGTATTAAGAAAAAATGCATCTCTGTGGAAACCTCAGACAAAAACTGAAAGAAAAATGACTAAAAGAAGCTTCAAAATGTCAAAAACTCTCTTGTTCTCTTACAACAAAAGCTAAAAATTCTGATGGACATAAGCAAAAAGTTAAAGAAAATAATCACAACTAAGAAAATATAAATAATGAAAATGTGAAGAGAGATATATTATAAGAATCAGATCATGCCAAAAGCAGTATTTCATGAAAAGAAATACATTTTGAGCATAAATAGATTATTTGAACAACCCAATTTAATGAAGAAGAGTGAATCATGAATATAATAAAAAAGATTTGCATTCTTGGTGGTTTGACCACAAAATACCAACATCAACAAGGATAACAGACCCACAATAGGTCACTACCACAGGTCATTGAGCCAATAGTGTAGGGAAAAATATATAGCCAAAAAAATGTGTTTTTTTAGAAATCCTCAGCCGAGGATATGTGTATTGATTTTAGAGAGAAAAGGAGGAGGATGGGGAGAGAGAGAAACATCAATTGGTTACCTCCTGAACGCACCCCAACTGGAGATCCAACCCAAAACCTAGGTATGTGACCTGATTGGGAATCGAACCTGCAACCTTTTGGTGTATGGGACGACACTCCAACCAACTGAGCACCCCAGCCAGGGCCAAAAAATGTTTTTAAAAGTGTATTACAGTGATGTGTAATATTATGTTATTTTTCTGTATTTCATCATATTTGTGATATTTGTTAGTTTTTTAAAATTTGTAATTCGTTATGATTTCCCTATATTAATATCCACATTTATGCTAAATTTTGTCTTTATAATTTGATCATCTTTTTCTTAGAAAGGGTCCCAGTTTGTGTAAGTCTCTGGTCCTCCAAAACCTAGAGATGCCCCTGCTGGGAAAGCCTGCATGTGGATAAGCCTGCAAGTGTTCTTAAGGAAGATCTCGAATCCCATTCAGCTTATCTCCACCATCACTCCTGGTGTGTTTTGTAACGAGAAGCTTACCACAGTCAAAGTACCTTTGGGAAGGATTATGCATGCCAGAAAAACTTTCTCTCCATAAGTTCTATAGGTGGAAAACTGGGTTGATTCACTGAGGCTTTCATCATTCAACACTCAAACATTTACTGAGCATCTACTACATAATGCCAGGCACTGGGGACACAGATGAATAATAGGACACTGTCGCGGATTTCGACCCGCAAAATCCGTGGTGGGGACCACCCCGATCGCATGAATCAATCTTACCCAGAGACACGCTTGGAGATGAGAATCCGGCAGCCACGGGTCTTTCCCACCACCTCCACCTTGGGAAAAAGACCTCGTGGGTAGCTTAGCCGGGGTTTTTATTAGAGGCTTTAGGACATATTTACATTGGATTGAATATTCATGGGATTAAGCAGAACAGGGATAGTTTTACTCATTAGCAGAGCATTAGGATGTAAATTCAGGTCCGGTGGTAGACAGGACCAGGGTAATATATGAAGCAGGGCTCAGCAAGCCAGAATTTCTTAAGATACATCTTTGCCAAATTCCTATTAGAAAATTCCCATTCCACAGACATGATCCACACTTGCCTACACGGGAATTACACGGAGCTGCGCTCAAAACGCGTAAATTCTCATGACTACGTGTTAACACGCGTGTGGAAAACACTGCTACAGGACATTAGTGAGACAGATGGATATGTAAACAAGAAATTACTCAGCAGGGTTAAATCATAAAGCAACTCTACCCTTTCAGCCAATGTCTTTCCAAACTGGCTCCAGGGTTTGCCTCTTTCCCCACCCCGCATGATGTCTCAGGCAGACATCAGACATAGGTCCCTTTAAGTCACAAGAACAGTGGTTGTTCAGTAGTCTAGTCTAGGTAATATTCAAAATGCTCACTGTCATTTAAAGGGTCTCCCTACTCTAGCTCTGCAGTGTCTGCTGTGGTGGAAGAGTTTGGGTATGGAACCACCTCCACCAGGCACCCTCCCTTCTTCCATCTGTCACTCACTGGCCAGGGTTCTTGGCGAGGGGTGGGGGGGAGAAGTGGTGATAGGAACATGGGTAAGGATCAGAAACAATCTTATTCGATGGTTTCAGGAATGACCTGACATTGGGGCTCTGTAGCTAACTTCTATTTGGGACACTTCTGTGGATTTCTTCGTGAAGCCAGGAGAATTTTTTCTGTTAAGCTTCCAACTTAGCTAAAATTCCAGCCTAGCTAAATCTGAAGCTCAGATAAACAATAAATAACTTTTTAGTACTAGTATGTCTCAAATATAGCACGTGATATCAAAAACTCATCCAATGTTTATCTGAAATTCAAATTTAAGTGGCCATTTGTAGTTTTATTTGTTAAATCTGGCAGCCCTCTCCCAAGTACAGCTTTGACTATGAGGTTGAGGCATGCGCACACTGGGGAGTGGGGATCACAGTAGCCCTTCGGCCTCTGGTTTTCCAGCGGCTCATCTCTCTGCTGAGTCTCTTTGCCTGCCTTCCCCAGCCCCACAGCAGCACCCCGGGTGGCGTTCCATTCAAGGAGGCTCCAGGCAGTTGCCCCACCTCGTGACCCACACCTGGCCCACGGGACCATGTATTTTTGCTTCACTGCCCTGAGGCACAGCACAGCCCTGACCTCAGGGATCAGTACTCAAGTTTCCCCAAACACTTAAAAGTATAAGGAAAGCTTACCCCGAAGCCCTTCTCACCTTGAGCTGAGAAGGAAGCACCTGTCTCCCCTCCCCCAGGGTAGGGCATTGGGGCTGGTGGGAACACAGGCCCTCAGTCAACCCTGTCCACAGAAACCTTCCTGTGTTCATAGGTGGAAAGTGGAAAAGATCTGATACTGACAGAGAAGTTTCACAATCTCTGAGTTTGTCCTGTGTGGGGTCTCCGCACTTCATGAGGATTGGAGCTTTCTTGGCACTGACTATTTTGTTCTCTGCCTTTGCGGCCTCTGAGGAAATTTCTAGATTAACAGGAAAAGTCCCTTTAAACAACTAGTTATATTCCCTTCTCATGAGAAAACCCAAATGGGGCAAAAAGGGATCTGTGGGAAGAGCTTATTTAGCTGGGTCTGGGGCAATCAGGAAGGGCTTCATGGAGGAGGAGGCCCTAACTTAGTGCTGCTCAAACTTTAAAGTGCCCATGATCCCTTGGGATGGAATTAAAAAACATTTGGCTTCAGTAGGTCTGGGGTGGGGCCTGAGATTCTATATTTCCCACAGCTCCCAGATGATGTCTTCACAAGCACTTTGAGCAGAGAGGGGCTAGAAGGACATGTAGGAGGAGTTGCCAGGCCCTTGGGGAGGTGGAAGAGGTTGGGCATTGCAGCAGGGGAACAGCAAGTGTGAATGCTGAGAAGTTGAGGTCAAGACTGACTTTGTGGGCTCTGCCTGTAGGTCAGAGTCTAAAAGGGACCAAACCACACTGGTAGAGGCGGGTGGGGAGTCGGCAGTGGATGGAGTTCCAGGAGGGTCCTGACTGTTTGGCAAAGCTAGAACAGGAAAAGCAGGATGAGTAGGTTCCACTTGTGTCAGGTCTTGTAAAAAAAATGATTTCAGAGCTGGCCTACATAACTGCATTTCACAAAGCCACTTGAACATTAACCACTTAGTGAATCTGATGGTTTGGCCATAAAGTACCTTTCAAGTCTCACTTCGCACAATGCTCAGCTGGCACTAGCTTGCTGCAGTTCATACAACTCTGTGTCTCTCAACATGCGTAAAAGCTCTGAGTCACCTGATGAAGGCTTACTGTCCCAGTGTAACATCAGCAAATCACAGAGCCTAACTTGGACTGTGGGAGGCAGAATACTGACCTCATAAAGATGTCCACGCCCTAATCCCCAGAACCTATGAATGTTACCTCATGTGGCAAAAGGGATTTTGAGATGGGATTAAGTTAAGGACTTTGAGATGGGGAGATTATCCTGGGTTATGCTGGTGAGCCTAACCTGATCCCATGAGTCCTTAAAAGAGGAGAGACTTTCCTAGCTATGGCCAGAGGGAGAGATGCGACAATGGAAGAAAGGTCAGGGAGGGGCAAGCAGGAGAAGGAGTCAGGTTGCTGGTTCTGAGATGTAGAGGCCTCTGTGCAAGAACCAGGGCGAGGCCCCAGCTGCTATGGGCAGCCCCAGCTGACCATCAGCAAGGAAATGGAGACTTTAGTCCCACAACCTCATGAACAAGAAAAGGGATCTTCCCCCAGAGTCTCCAGAAAGAAATGTTATCTTGGGGCCATGTAGGGCCCCATGCAGGACATCTAACCTACAGAACTGCAGGATAACCAATAGTGTTGTTTGAAGCTGCTGAATTTGTAGTGATTTGTTACAGCAGC
Source organism: Micronycteris hirsuta (assembly GCA_004026765.1). NCBI lineage: Eukaryota > Metazoa > Chordata > Mammalia > Chiroptera > Phyllostomidae > Micronycteris > Micronycteris hirsuta. Next base: position 32,984 of record PVJI01004358.1, read on the forward strand.
AATAGAAAACTAATACCTTGCCCAGAATGGCTCCCCCCTTCCTTGTGACAGGAAGGCCTCTGCCTAATGCTGAAAACTACCTTCCTTAAATTGTCACACCCAAATGCTGAAAGCTCCCCAGAAGCAGCTGCTGTCTTCTGAGAACAATGAGTTGCCTGTAAGCCTGAGAAAGCAGGATGACAAATCCACTTTGCAAGCAGCCCTGAGTCTGACAGGCATGCCTTCAGATGGCAAGTTGGTCCTTGAAAACTTGCTTTCTGTCCTGCCTTTATTTCTGTGGCTCCCTGTCTGGGTCTTTTGGCTTTCTAACTTTGTCCAGAAAGCATCTCTACTCTTCTTGTATAAGAAAACCTGTGTGGACATAGCACATGGAGTTACATGAACCACTCTCCATGGTTTCAGGGAGGGCCCCTGCTCAGATACCTCAATGGCACCTTTGTTAGCCTTACGGGCAATTAGAGCAGGAAGGGACTTGGAACCAGTCCAGTCCAACTGTGTCATTTTACATGGGAGAAGGGAAGGAAGGAAGCTGAGGTCAATTGCTGAGATTCCCTCTTTAGAGGTAGGCCCGGCCAACAGGGTCCCATGGGATGGAGTGATGTCAAAACTGAGAAGGCAGGGAGAGTTGAAAGCTAAAGGAAACTGGGCCCAGTCAGCCAAGAGGACTTCCCTGAGAGTTAACAAAACCAGTACCCCAGCACTCACCAGGGCTCCAGGAGAGTGGTACCTGAGAGTCAAGCAGCCAAAATGGGGAGGGTGGAACTGTAACCCCTAGAACCAGACAACCAAAGTCACACACCAAACAGACAGAGCCACCTAGACCTCAAACTGAGCACACATCACTGTGCCAAAACAGTCATCGACTTCCACAATTGGTAAACATGTGTTTGAAGTTACTAAATGTGCAGTTTCTACATATACAGATTATTTTCTAAAAGTCAACATCTAAGCAAATCAATTAAGGTCAACCTATTCATTATCTGAGTAATTGAACAAATTCACCTTCCTTCCTTCCTCCCTCCCTCCTCTCTCTCTCTCTCTTCGTTTAAAACATGCTTTCTAGTCTAATTGCATAGCATTAGACAAATGCCTACTTGTCCCTTTTTGGCTGACAGATGTTAAGGTGCCCTCACTATGGGGGTTTGTGCACTGTGTGGGAGACCTAATTTCCCCTGTGGCAGAGAGAAAAACAGTGGAGGGGAGGTCACCTGGGCTTGGCGTCAGAGGAACGTAAACTAGAGTTTGAGGGGATATCAACGTAGACCCCACCCTCCCTACTGCAGCCGCTTTTAGGAGCTACTCTCACCCCAAACACTGCCCTTGGTTGCTGAGCTGTTAAAGTAACTACTTCAACACACAGCCATTGGTCATCTATCCTCTGCTGGGCACAGAGTCCCAGGAGAGGGACTCTTCACTTTAATCTTCATCCCTACTGGCTCTGAACATTATGGCCCTGTATCCCAATCCTATTATAACCTTCCAGCCTGACACGAGAAGTAGCCTCTGTTAACTTCTGATCTCTTCTTTCTTCTTCCTTGTATGTTTGATCCACATCCTTGGCTCAGTAAATGCATGGAGAATTCTAGACCAAGCCTTACAGGCAGGAACCCCCTCCCCTACTTTCGCCTCAGCCAGCCTGGGGCCAGGGCCAGAGCCTGGCCTACTAATAAAGCACTAAGAGCTTCAGTCAACTTTCTGCAAGAGACAGCATTAGACGTCGCTCTCCCTGGGGAACTGAGGGCAGACACCTGTTCCTGGCATAGCAGAAGCCATCACCTGGGCCCAGGAATGGCAGCTCTGACTTTCCATCACTAGGGGTCTCCTGACTGTGAGCCTGGGCTTAGCATCTTCCCTGAAGGACATTTCATCCCCTGCAAAGCCAGTCTCCACAGCTCCATGGTGATTAACGCTGAAGTTCTTTTTCACTCTGGGAAATGCCTTTTCATGCCGTGCATTCAGAGAAAGGACTCTGCCATCTGCAGTGGACCTGGCGGAAATGTGGGGAAATGGCTGTGCACTTATTTATGTCGTCCATTGTTAGCTAAGAATATCCAGGTGCTCTAATAACGGAGGTACGAACACAGGAAGAAGTGTGGATGGTGGAAAGGATTCTGGGTTCAGGATCAGGAAAACAAGCCCCGTAGGCCTGAGCTGAGTAGACTCATCAAGTCTCCTTTTCTTCCTCCAGGGAAAAAATGAGCCTACCAGTACGTGCTCTGCTGGCCTCAAAGGGATGGAATGGGAATACACCGAAAGGGTGCCTGTGTGTTCCACATTCTCTCCGGCTCTGGCAGCCGGGAGAACAGATGAACCCACATCAACAGGTGTCACAGCTCTTGCCTCCCACCTGCTGACACAGGGCCTCCACTTTTCCCACGTTAGTTTTACCAGAGATATTTTTGGGAACTCCTGGGGGTCTTAGGAGGACACCCACATAAGCTTCTCAAGAGCCTGAGAGACCCTCCCTACAGCTACCCATTCTCCTTAGGGAAGCTGAATTTCAGGGCTCTCAAAGCCACAAAACCCGAGAGGTATCAAAATGTCCCCTCTCAGACACCCAGCTCCCTAACATCCAGCAGAATGACACCTGGAGGCTGGGAGTGCCACCAACATCCCAGACATGCCCCAAAATCCAGAAATGCCAATCTTCAGGTTAGGCTCAGGGAAATAATGCTACACAGAGCGGTGGGAGACCAGCGCCAGGTCCTGGGCTGAGGTCTTACACATGCTACCACTGAATCCACACAGCCGTCCCAAAGATCAGTATTGCCCCTTTCCTCAATTTATCAGGTCATTTGGCTGGTAGTAGTAGGTGGTAGAGCCATGTGGTGAACATTTTTCATTTTGGCTGCTTGGCATATGGCTATATTTAGGTCAATAGTCTAATCCAACTTAATTTTTGTATATGAAAAAAGGTAAGAATCAAGGTTCTCTTCCTTTGCATGTAGATGTCCAACTGTGGATACACTTCTTATGTGGGAAGAACATCAAGAGGAGGATTCCACTGCTCACTATGGAAACAAGCTGAAGGGGAAGATATTTCCTTGTCCCAGTTTCTGGCTGATCAAAACTGACCCCTGAGGGAGACAAGCCAAGGCTCAAGGTCAGTTAGGAATTACATGAGGGGCCCTGAAGAACAGCAACAAGTGCTGCCCACAAATCCACCCCCCACCACCACCAATTTAGTGCCTCCCAAGGCAGCCCCTTCATTATCCTTCTCTTCCTTTGGATTCTGCCCTAGCCAGGGCCTGCCACCAGCCTGTGATTCTGTGACTTGCCCACTGCTCCTCACACAAATTCCTCTTTTGATTCAGTTAACCAGAAATACTTTCTATTTACAACTAAATCCCCAATTGCTATGAAGTGTTGGGAACCGCCCTGCCTGGTTTCAGAAGCTGTAACCTCCGCATGGCTAAGGCTGAGTAAAAAGACGTTGGGATCATAAGCCACTAAGGAGACAAAGCTTATCATCCTGGTAGGGGCGCTGCCTCTGCCCCCATTACTTCACCCTGCTTGGCCCCTGGAGGATGGCTGGAGAGTCAATGATGGGTAAGATTCCTCAAGGGAGGGACAACCTAAGACAAGCATGGTCATGAAGGGGCCATCAGGGAAGGACTTAGGGGACTATAGAGAAGGGGTGATGGACCCTCACCCCTCTGCTTTGTCATAGCCTGAGTCCTCATTCTATCTGTAAAATGTCTCCTAATCCCTTGGCTGCCTGCATCCCCCACCTGATTTTAATCCTGAAACAATGCCGGAGGCAGGTGTGGCTCTGTGCTGGAATGGGCAGTTTCCAGGGGCAAACAGGCCTGAGAAAGAATGCATAAAATCCTGTCAAACCTGCTTTGCTAAAAATACCCTCAATTTAAATGATAAGGGTCCAAGCATAAAATGAGTTTGTTTCCCAAAGTTTTATGGCCCTTTGACATCTCTCTATCTATCTGACCCTGACTCAGAATAAGGCCTTGTAGTTCTTTGAGTTCCTTGATCATTACTGCCTGACAATGACTGATGAGCTTTACATATATGCCTTGTATTCCTATGCAAATTAAACCCAATAAAAGCCCATTGAGGAACAGGCTCAAGGCCCTTCTCCTCTGAGAGATTGGCCACTTTTCCTCCTCAAGCAGATCATGTCTTGGTAGATTTATTCTCATCCACAGCGGCCAGGGGAGCTCTGCTGGGCAAAGCTCCCCAACAACAAAGGAGAATCGAAATCCAGATATCACTTTCTGAAAAACCCATATGCTTTCTAAAATACCACTCATAGTACACTGTTAAATCTTATATACATATAAGACATAATAATTATTATAATTAATTAAAGTGGACAATATCCTCTTGAAATAAGTGGCAGGGTGGTGGTATTTCTGGAAGAAAGGAAGCTCAAACCATCAAGGTCAAATGCAATGTTCTAAATCTCCACACTTAAGAAAGGTTTGAAGAGTGCTACTCAAGTCAGGATACAATAGTGTAAATCAGAAGCAACCAGCTGGGTAATGGGATTCCACCTGTTTTCCAAATAATTAAATTCAGTCGTGATTTTTAAAAAATTCCTATATGATTTGTGTATGGTCATAGTCATGTAACCTAGAATTTTAAAGCCAGAAAGGATCTTAAAAAACATCTAACATACTCATCTCATGTCATAGATAAGGAAACTGATATCTAGTTATGTTTAAAGACCTGTCTAATATCCCACACCATCATAGTGACAGAAGCAGGACTAGAGGGAGGTTTTCTCTCCACACTGAGGCATTGCCACATGGGAAAGGATGATGAAAATAGTTCAGAAATTCAGAGGGAATCCCTCTGATACAAGTGAGAAACTAGATTATTAGTTTAATTATCTAAGAAATCAAATCACACAGATACTCTAGTCTCTGTCTTTGTGAAGTACTAGGTTTGTTCTCAAAACGGTTCCAGAGAAGTGCTTACTTTTTCCTCTTCTCACACCGAGAAACAGTCCAAGTGGACGTCATACCCCATAGTACCCTATTAGTTGGATTTGTTCTGGAGCTTTGATCTGTTCTTTCATTGACCCATATTTTTTCATCTCAGCACACCTGTTACATAGTAAAGGGTGGAGCCTTAGGTGTCTGCCAGGGTAGGGCAACCCACGTTGCTGCATGGTGGCACTGTCTGTGAGGGAGGGGTCTGAAAGGGAACAATGCTGCTTGCTTGGCTCTCCGCTGGCTTTCAGTCACTTCCTCCACTATCCACAAGCAAATTGGGCCCTTTTGGTGCTGATTCCCAGGTGGGTGGTTTTCTGTACATTCTAGGACCCTCTGGGTATCTCCAACAAATTCTTCTCTGAGACTGGGAGTTTCTCCTACTGCCTCAACCCCCACAGGTTTTTTCAGTCAGAGGTTTTGAGTCTTAATTTCCTTGCACTGGAACCCTGGGTTGCAAGGTTTGTCTCGCTTTCCAGTTGTTCCTCTTGATTTAGCTACATGTCAATGTGGGACCTCCTGCTCTGCCAGCCACAGCCTTGCCAGGAGTCCTCTCTACCCTGGCTGCCCGTCTCTGCCCCTCCTACTGGTCTCAATGAATGTTTCTTCTTTAACTCCTTGGTTGTTGGAGTTCCATACAGTTTGATTTTCTGGCAGTCCTGGTTATTTTTTTGTTTTTAAATTTGTTGTCCTTTTGGTTGTGCAAGGAGGAAAAGTGCATCTACCTATTCCTCCATCTTGGCCGGAAGTCCAGGCAACTTCTAAAAGGAGACACACAAAACTGTTAACGGTGCTGCCTCCTTAGGAGTGAAAGATTGTTGTTAATGTTTACATTAACAACAAAATCTGAGTATCTGTTACCTTTATAATAAAAAATAGAAACTATTTTTTTAAAAATCCAGTTTCCAGGGTATTTGATCTGGGGTGGGTAGGACTTGGAAATATGTATTTTAATAAGTTTTTCAGCTGATTCTAATGAGTTGCCAGCATTGAGAGCCAATGGATTAAGGCATTAGGGGTCCTCATTAATGTATGAATCACTCTCTCAGACTAGCTTCTGAGGAAAAAGGAGGCTGACAAAATTCAACAGGAGACCTGCATGGTATGTTTCACAGGGTAAATGTGAGTTGCTCAAGTAGGGTACCCCAGAGCAGCCAGAGGGCACTGGGGTTAGTGTCTGCATTAGTCAGCTAGGGCTGCCATAACAAAGTGCCACAGACTGGGTGGCTTAAACAACAGAATCTTATTTTCACATAGTTCTGGAGGCTGGAAGTCCCAGATCAAGGTCTACCAGGGTTCAATTTCTGATGAGAGTTGTCTTCCTGGCTTGCAGATGGCCACTTTGTCCTTGCATGTCCTTTTTTCTGAGTGTGTATGGAGAGAGGGAGCTTCTTATAAGAACACTAATCCTATAGGATCAGAGCCCCAATCTTCTAACCTTTTTAGAGGCCCTATCTCCAAATACAATCATATGGGAAACTAGGGCTTCAACAAATGAATTGGGAAGGCGCACAGACTTTCAATCCATAACAATGCCTAATAAGTGGGAAAGAGAGAAGGGAAAGACAGGTCAGTGCACAGGGTCAGCCTCAGAGGCCTTGCTTTGTCCTTAGGGCCAACCCTGTTAGCTTCTCTCTTCTGTTCTCCTCAGCACCAAGCACAGACTTGTAACTTAGGATATTTAGGCAGCATCGTTAACAGTTTTGTGTGTCTCCTTTTAGAAGTTGCCTGGACTTCCGGCCAAGATGGAGGAATAGGTAGATGCACTTTTCCTCCTTGCACAACCAAAAGGACAACAAATTTAAAAACAAAAAAATAACCAGGACTGCCAGAAAATCAAACTGTATGGAACTCCAACAACCACAGGCAATTAGGATATTTATTTTATTTGGAAGCTCCCAAATTATGTTAAAAATAATTCTGGATTTCTTACAACAGGCGTTTGAGGAAAAACATCTGGGATGAAACAAACCCACAGACCATTCACATGGACCAAAAAAGAAAGAAAAAAAACCCACTCCAAATTATGCTATTCTTAACTGTGCCAGGAAAGACATGAATGAGGGAGAGGGAAAGGGAGCAAACCTCTAAATGATTGTAAGAGAAGGTGGAGGAGACCAGAGCGTGGGTGGGCCCAGGAGCACTTTGCTTTCACATTATGGAAGGGGAGAAGTTTCATTTCAGTAATTTTGAGTCTTTCCGAAAAAAGTAATTTTTATGTGTGGTTCTAAATTATAGACTTGACTTGAGTAAACTCTGAGGAACTTCACACGAGGTTGGTATCTGAATTCCCCTCCTCCTCAGAGCCCTGGCTGAACTGGCTGTGTCCCACCCTCACTCACAGTGGCTGTCTCTGACAGTAAGCGTGTTTCTGGCAGATGTCATTCTCAACAGCAGTGTTTGTGTGTGGTGTTGAGATAAAATAAATATACATTTGGTCTTTGTCCCTAGTTCCTGGCACAAGAGCTTCTAAAATCCTGGGCATTTCCCAAATGATGAAGGTGCCTTTGCTGTATTACTTCGATGACTCTTAAGCTCAGCTCCTACGTAGCTTCAGGGACGGGCCGGAAAGACCAACCGTGTGATTAGAGGGTTGGAACTTCGAGCCCCACCCCTGGACCTCTAGGGAGGAGAGAAGGGCCGGAGATTAAGTTAATCACCAGTGGTCAGTGATTTAGTCAGTAAGGCCTACATAATGAAACCTTCATTAAAAACCCCTCCATCACAAGGTTTGGAGAGTTCCTGGGTTGGTGAACACAGTGAGGTGGTGAGAAGCTGGAAGCCCCAGAGGGGGAACGGAAGCTCCATGCCCCACGCTACCCCTTGTGCTACACATCTCTTTCATTCGGCCGTTTCTGAGTTGTAACCTTTAAAATAAACCAGTAATAGTAAGTAAACTGTTGTCCTAAGTTCTGTGAGCCATTCTACCAAATTATTAAACCCAAGGATATGGAGTCATTGGGAACCCCTATTCATAGCCAGTCAGAAATATAGAACGCTGGGGACTTGCAATGGTGTCTGAAGCATTGGGGCGTCTTGTGGAACTGAGCCCTTAACCTGAAGGCAGTTATTGTCAGAACTGAGTTACATAGTAGGACGCCCAGTGGGTGTCTGCAGAGGTAGAAAGTAGTTGGTGTTGAGGGGAAAACAACCCCACATGTTTGATGTCTGAAGTGCTAGAGCGTAAAACAGCCTATGGCGTTTCCGCATGTCTAATGTGCTGTATTGAAAAGGGACTAGCATCTGCAAGAATTCCTTCAAAAGGGCTGATCAGGGATCCTCAAAAGAATAACAGCAATTCCTGCGAATCAGTTCATCTCAGAGAATGTCTGCCTTGGGGACAAATCTTTACTGAGAGCACATTGTCTTAATGGTCTTAGTTGATTCCTTGAAAAGGGAGGACCGCAGGTGGGGACTAGCACCTCTAGGCATCTATTAGGGGCCATGTAGAAGTTACGTCTCTTATTCTTGATTGGTTCTATGAAGTTGCTATTATTGTGCATATGCACAGATAAGGAAGTTGAGTCCCAAAGAGTCTGGACTCCAGAACCAAGTTCATCTAGCTTTTCTACCCACTCCAGACTTTGGCAAGTTACTTAACTCTCTACATCTCAGGCTCCTCATCTGTAAAATGGAGGAATAATAAAACTCCTTAACATAATAAGGTAACTGAGAGAATTGAGGTAATATATTGTAAAGTGCGTAGCAGAGAAATAAGCAATCAATAAATACTAGGTACCATTATTACCATCATTATGATTTAAAAGTTAGAGCTTGGTCAAACTAAAATTGCTCTTCAGTGCTGAAGTTGAGATTTGCATTTTTGTCTTCATTCAAAGTATACATTCTCCTCATTACTCAGCACTGTCTTTCCAAGCTGAGGATGAACAGAGAGACAGATGAACAGAGACACCCTATTGTCTTGCTGAAAGGGAATATCAAAGTAGTACAGGGTATGGGTTCAGTTGATGTTATCTTCTGGCCACAGAGTTTATTTTGTGGCTTATTGGTCAGAAAGTGGGGTGGCTCCCTGATACCTCCTGTAATTCAGGCCCACGAAAATGTGGCTGCCTGGGTAGTGGGCAGGGCCATAAGCTAGGAACTGGCTGGCAAGAGCTGGGGAAATCAGACTGCTACAGGCCTAGTGCAGGACGGGGTACAAGGCCTGGTTACTCTGTATGTGGGCTTAACAAATTAACAGTCCAGGACAGTCTGGAAAACATGGTCAGTCAGGCAGACTGCAGGAGGAAGTCAGCAGGCTGTATTTGACCTGGAAGAAAACTGTCATGGAGCTGGCAGCCAATGGGTGACCTAGATCTGTGAAGGGTGGCATCCAGGTCTCTCTGGGGCCCCTAGGGAGTGGATTAGTTATCAGTAATTTACACATGGCCCTGGCCATTCCTAGTCTTTCCTGAGAGGGTGTAGGAATAGAGGGTGAGGGCATGTGCAAATAGCGCACATGAAAATAGTGCACATCATTTTTATGCTAGGCACTTTTACACATGCTATCTTAGTGCTCACCACAGGCATATTTAGTAGCCATTCTCACCTACCTGTAAGATAGCAACAAGGAAACTGAGGCTCATACAAGTCAGTTTGCTGAAGGTAGGTGTTAGGTTGTATAATAAGTTAATTAAAAGTCAGCTTAGGCTATGTGCAAAGCAGGAACACCTAAAAACTTTATTTTTAAATAAATAAATACTTCATTTTTTAAATACTTTAAAATTTTGACTTTCTGAGATTGCATCAAAGGAATCACTGTTGGAAAAATAAGAACTTTGTGGGACTTCCTTACAGTTATATTTGTCCTAAATGGGACGGAGGGTAAAGGGTGAAAAAGGGCTTTCCCCAACTTTCTCTCCTTTTTGGGATTGGGAGGCAAGGAGAAAACCTTCTCTAGAAGCCTGCAGCAAGTTTCCCATTGGCCAGGACTCGGTCATACACACACCCGAGACCAGTTACCGGCAAAGGGAAACAGCATGGCATTCATTGTCTCAGAGCAACCACAACTTATACTATGGGCTGGGCAAATTGCCACACCATAAAATTGGGTTCTATTAGCAAGGAAAGGGGGACAACAGCTGTTGAGTAGGCAATCAACAGAGCTATCACAACCCTTTAAGACTGTCCAAAATCACAAGGGAGTAAGTGAAGTATAGACTATCCATTTACCAAATGGTTACCTTTGGTTAGCATTTATTAACTATGGCTTTTAAAAAGAGACTATTAATTGTCTCCCATGGGGACTTGAATCCCATGAGATAGAATCGTTAGTACTATGTTCTAACCAAAGCTTACCCTTGATCCTGTCTATTTCTCTTACTTCTCTTAATCACCTAAGTTCCTTGTGATGTGTCTTCACTCTGTCTATACTTCCTACTCCCTCTTCAATTCACTGTCATCTGCCTTCCACACCGAAGGAACTGAAACTGTCTGGTAAAGGTCATGAATGAATATTAAACTCTCAGTTCCTGGCACACTTTTCCACCCTCAGCTCACTCACCTCTGTGGCACATGGTACCAACAACCCTCGACAGTCTTGACAAGCTCTCCTCCTTTGGGGCCTGTGACCCTACTCTCTCTTTACCCTGACTGGTCTACTACAGGGGCATATTCCCAAATGTTGAGCCTTACTCCCCAGGATGCTTTCCTTTACTTCTCTTCCATCTCTAGATATTGTCCTTATGGTCTGTGCTACCATCTCAAATCTCGAACTCCAGGGCATGTTGAGGACCTGAGCTGCAAACCTGTATGTTTAATTGAGTTCTGGATGGTTCTACCTAGAATCTCAAGTTCAATTTCTTCTAAATTGCATTCATCATCATCCCTTTCAAACCTACTCCCTAATCTTGTGCTCCTGAGCTTGGCAACTGGCATTACTACCCATCCAACCACCTGGCCAAGCCAGAAACCACCTGAATCACATAATAAATGACTGAGTCATTTTGCTTCCACCTACTTAGTATCTCAAGTATCTCTGTTCTCTTTTATATCCACATTTTCCACCCTGGCTGAAATATTTACTATAACCCTCTCGGTTATTATAAGGGTCTGAAACTGGTCTCCCTAACTTTATGCTTCCCTTACCCCCCAGCCTATGCTCCACTATCATGATAATGGTCTTTATAAAATATGCAGATAATCACATCTCTTTCTATGGCTCTTTTCTACTGCCAATGCAGAGTTCATGGCATATAAATGCAAAGGCAGCCACCAGTCCGCACTATCTATTCCTGTCCTTTCTCTCTCTGCATGCTGGCTGCTGACATCACGTTGTTTTACCTTTAGTAACTTGAGTTGCTTGCATTTATGTATAGTACTATTTGATTTTTTCACTTCCATTGTGGGAGGCTAATATTAAATATGATTAGGCTTGCTGTAACCTCTAAATTCAAATTTCCTTATCTGCAAAATGGGGATACTAATACTTGCTCAGAGGGGAGTTAGGAAGTAAAAAATTTGACAGCGTATATAATAGGCATGACACATGGTAAGTGTCTGATAAATGATAATAGCTACTACTATGGAGCAGTCTTACTCTGGGCCAGGACAGCTCCAGGTGCTTTATATTTGCTACTTCCCGTGATCTTCATAACAATCTTTTGAGGTAAGCGTTATTCCATTTTAATGGATGGAGAAACAAGCAGAGAGAGTTTGAGCAGTGTATCACAGTGGTACCTCCGTACTTGTCGTTAATTTGTTCCAACGAGTGGCAAGCAAGTGACAATTAATGAAGCATTTTCTCTTGCGGGGTGGTGTCCTGACTCATACAAGTTCTAGCAAGTGCAGTTGAGTGGTGAGCGAGAGCCAAGTGCTGAAACATTTTTTCTTGTCAAAATGAGATTAGTACTGGGTCTAATGACTTCTGAAGCCGACGAGTACCAAGGTATGACTAGTTTTCTAGGGCTGCCATAACAAAGTACCACAAACAGGGTGGCTTAGCCAACACAAATTTATCTTCTCACAGTTCTGGAGGCTAGAAGTCCAAAATCAAGGTGTTGGCAGTTTGTTTTGTCCTGAGGTCTCTCTCCTTAGCTCGTAGACAACCACCTTCTTGCAGTGTCTATGTCTAAATTTCTTCTTATAAAGAAACCAGTCATACTTTGAGTCCACCCGAATGATCTCATTTCCTTAAACACCTCATCTCCAAAGAGTCACATTCTGAGGTAGTAAAGATTAGGACTTCAACACGTGAATTTGGGGGGAGGCATGATTCAGCCCATGACAAGGACTGTAGCTTGCCCAATATCAAACAGATAATGAGTGTCAGAGAGGGGACCTGAAGCCTGTCAGGGAAGTCCTAGACAATGTACTCTCTCTTTTTTTTTTAAAGATTTTATTTATTTGTTTTTAGAAAGCAGGGTATGGAGGGAGAGAGGGAAAGAAACATCAATGTGTGAGAGAGAAACTTTGATCATTTATTTGTCTTCCACACACACCCCCAACTGGGGACCGGCCCACAACCCAGGCATGTGTCCCAACCGGGAATCGAACCAGTGACCCCTTACCCTGTGGGACAACGCCCAACCAACTGAGCTACAGTTGTCAGGGCTAGACAATGTACTCTGAACAATTATGCAACTTTATCTCTTCTTCATGGCTGTGACCATTTAAATTAATCCATTTGCTTTAGCTATATGCACTGAAGTTCCAAATAAATGTGATACAAATTATTTTGGGGGACAAAGATCTAAGGACTAATTTTTAGAATGTTAGTATAAAGCCAATAGGATGTATACACACACACAAAACAACAACAATAACTTCTCAATAATTTGAAAGCTCTTTTTGTCCACTGAATTGATCTGGTAAATTGGTTTGATGTCATCGATACCAAAATGATTCATACCAAAGTTAAATCTATTATTCTGTAAATAAAGGAGGTTGAAAATTGTTTCAAAGACATTTTGATGTTTTTGCTCTTTTAGAAATTGCCACTTCAGCCCTGGCTGGTGTGGCTCAATGGATTGAGTGCCAGTCTGCAAACCAAAGGGTCACCAGTTTGATTCCCAGTCAGGATACATGTGTGGGTTGCAGGCCAGGTCCCCAGTAGGGGGTGTGAGAGAGGCAACCACACATTGATGTTTCTTTCCTTCTCTTTCTTCTTCCCTTTCCCTCTCTCTAAAAAAAATAAATAAAATCTTTAAAAAAATAAATAAATAAAAATTGCCATTTCACATTGCTTTCATTTTTCAGGAGCTTTAAAAGAGAGGCACTGTGTCTGCCTACTTGAGTAAACCTGACTTTTAGCTGGAGCAAAGTGCTCCACATTCACAGTATTTACCCAGGTCCTCTTGGGTTGAATTTCAGCCAAACTTTCAAGAATCAGAGATGTTCCAGGACAACTTTAAAGGTGTGTCAGGAACTGTAGTGTGTGCCTATGTCAATACAAACAGGTCTCCCAGTACTTGCTCTAAACTCCATGAACACTTGGAAATTTTATCCTTCACGAAGAGGAAGAATAGGTGTACAGGCTTTTGAAAACTATGGAAATGATCCCTGAAATTATAGTCTTGGTATATAGGCTTTTAGATCAACCTTTTCCCCACTAGTCTACAAAGTCTTTTTGGGCAGGTGCTGTTAAATTCATCTTGTAAACCCAGATCCTGGCATGGTACCTGACACAGAACAGGCACTCAACTACACCAAGTGCTCAGTCCTGCTGGTGGGGTTGGAGGTCCTAGTTTACTCCCTGTTTCAGTCAGGGTTCGGAATGAGGGTTGGGGTGGGCAGAGTACTTATAAGGAGCAGCACCTTCCCAGGCAGAACCTGGATGGTAGAGAGGAAATGAAATGGAGGTTGACAGCATTTGAAAACAGTCAAGTTGTTGGAAAACCAAATAGCTTCCCAAAATCACTAAGTTGGAGGACTTTACTAATTTAAATGTGTAGATTCTGATATGCTTGTAAAAAAAAAAAAAAGACATGCCTTATAGTTACCATACTCTAATGATACATGCTCCCTCTTACCTATAAACTAGATGAAGATACAGTTCCAATTCTCTCCTCTTTTGATTGTTGTTTCTCCTACTCTTTTCCCATTAAGACTAGATCTGTGACTCTGTAAAATCCTTTCTTCCCTTGCTTATTACCTAAGCATATAAAACATTCATATATGGAAAGATTCTGGCACATATGATAATCCCAAGTGTAGCAAGCCCAAAACAGGAACAAGGCACAGAAATGAAAAAAATTCTCGGTTTACTACCGCAATTAAATCAAGAATCTTAAAGTACTGAAAAAAATAAAAATAAAAAGCTTACAGACCCAGTTGTAGAAGTAAAACCAGCAGTTGAAGGGAGAGCGCCTGGAAGTACAAAGGTGCAACTCCTCCCCACCCCAGTCACTCACAATTGTGGGGCCTTAGAATAACCTACTCTCCCATCAGACAGGACTGAATTACTTTTCATCTAAGAGAGTATTACCATTAATTGGTAACACATGTGCCAGGCACAGGGCTAAGTGCTTACCTCTTTTAACGTTCACTGCAACTTTGTTTGTATCAATAATCCTCTTAGAGGTTGAGTAATTTGCCCAAGAACATACAACAAATAAGTTTGCCACACTCCAAAGCCCAGCTTCCCTCCACAGAAGCAGTATTTCCCAGAGCCTGGCAGTATTAGTGAAGCCGTATTTATTAGCTGTGCAGCTGAGAAGAGCAGAGAGCAGTGCCTGGCATGTGGCAAGCACTCAATCACCATTGCTGCTGTGATGCAGATGCAGTTCATGCAGGGAAGGACAAACCAGTTTGTCCAGGAGGTGGGGCAGTGCTCCAAAAGGAGGCTCAGCACAGGTTAAGACAGGGCCACGGGAAATGTGCTATCCTGACAGTTACCTGGTCAAAGACCTGATCCAAGATGGAGAAATGAAAACCAAGGTGAAAACTTGCTTTACCCACAGCGACTGAGTCCAGAGCTCTGAACCAGGAGGGCCAGGTAGAGATTCAATGTAGACCAGGAGGGTTGGGCGAAGATAGCAAGAAGTAGGTGTGGGGAGATGTTGTCTGACAGTTTAAGTAACTATCACTGAATGCTGGGCACAGAGTGTAGAGCCCTTTTTATAGGCATTGTAGGGGACTTCCTAAGGCTAGCAGCAGCTCTTCAAGGCATCCTGATAAAAAGAGACTTGGCAGAACACCAAACTGATGACAGTCGTCAACTCTTGAGAGATATTAAGAGTTATAGAGATAGAGATATTCATCAATAGATATTTGCCTTATATGTCACAGAATGTTTTAACAAGAAGCATATAGTTTTTTAATACTGGTATAATCAAAATGCAATAAATTAAAAATGATTCATGTATGTGAAGAGGTTTGGTCAATTATAGCACAGTGTAAATATTATACTTGAGAGTGAGAAAGTGGTGCGAGAGAGAGAGAGAGTGGCCCCGAGCTTCGATTACAGGCAATCTATCCTCCATGGTGGCAGGGGCTGCTTATCTCCCAGCGTTTAATCTCGCCTCATCCCTTGGTATTGTAAGTGACGAAGCCCCACATTTTAGCTGGGACGAAGACAGCTGCAGATTGGAGACCCCACTTTCTAGGTTCCCTTGCATCTTGGCGTGGCCACCAGAGTAAGCACCAGCCAATGAGGAAGTGATGTGTGCCAGCTTCAGGAAACCTTTCTTCAAATTGCAGGCACCTGGCTTTGCTCCCTTTTCTTTGTGCCTTTCTCCCGTTGCTGCCTGAACTGTGGATGTGCCTGAACTGCAGAAGTGCTGGAGCTCTAGTCACCGATTTTGACCATGAAAATTACAGGCACATCCTAGGGATGGCAGAGCAGAGCTGGAAAGAGCCTGGGTCCCTGAGGACTTCACAGAACAGGGCCACCATGTCATTCCAGCTTCTCCACAATATTTCACAAGAGAGGGAAGTGAACCCCTCCTTGTATAAGCCACTGTATTTTGGGTTTTCTGTCAAATGCATCCCTTTCATTTTTCCTTTTCAGGTTCAGATTCACCCTACTGAGGGCCTACTGTGTGCCAGGCATCCTACTAGGCACTATCACATGCCTGTCCCATTTAACTTTCTAGTCTCTCTTGTAGATTCTGAGAGATTAATCTAAGACAACATTTACATCAGTGGTTTCAAAACTTTTAAAGCCACATCAATCTACTCTTTTCTTCCTCTTCCCCACCAAACAACAATAATATACATTATCCCCAAATTAAAGCAAACAAACAAACAAACAACAGCACATATGGAGACACCTTCCCACAACCTACAACTCTGTACTGAGCATTCTTGGCTATCAACAGCTGCTGCCACTCTAGGGGATGCTGAGTGACAAGGTGGCTGACAATTGCAATATGGTGTAGTAACTGCTACTAAAGGGATAAATACGTGAGGCCAAGAGAGCTCAGAGGGGGACCAGCTCAGTCTCTCTCGGATTCTTTTGTTAATGTTACTGCTTCTCTGCCTCTGCACTGCCTCTTTAAGGAGCCCCTCTGCTGGGCTGAAAAGGGGACTGAAGCTAAGCCATAGATCTGAGCTGTTCTTCTTTGTGAGCCTCTGAAGTGTCTTACGGGCCACATCTTTTTTTAGTGGTCTATTGTTAATGACTATTGTAAGTTATCCAAACTGAGATTGTATTAATCTTTGGAGGTTTGTAGTTACAAGGAAATGAACATCTTAGATTAAAATATTAGGCTCTTTGGTCTATGTTGGCTTTTCAGGAAGCTAGTTGGTCCCTCTTGAGGTTTTTTGAGTATGTTTTTCTCTGATTTCCAGTGATTATGGTGAGCACCACATCAGACTCAGGTACCTGTTAAGTGGGACAAGGTACTGATGCATTAGCATGACCAGGGATCTTCAGCAAGCCTATAAACACATATTTTTCCATATATGTACAAAACCTATACATGTATATATCTTTCCATACATCTCAAAATAATATATTTATTGGAGAAATATTAGTAAACATACAGAAGTAAATTAGAATCACAGTTTCACCCCTCCAGAAATGATAATACTATGTTCAAAGCACTGTTTGAAGCACAATATGTGTGTTAAATAATTAAATGTTCACAACAAACCTTAGGAGGTAAACGATGGTACAATCCCCATTTTAATGGATGAGAAAAATGAAACACAGAAAGCTAAAGTAATTTGCCTAAGCCATAAGTAAAGGAGACAGAATTTGATCCCAGGCAATCTGAATCTATAATCTGAGTATTCATTTAATCACCATTTTTAAAAAAATGAACATTTATTTTTTTAATTTTAATATATTTTATTGAGTATGCTATTACGGTTGTCCTATTTTTTCTCCCCTTTATTCCCTTCTACCCTGTGCCTCCCCCCCACCATCATTCCCCCACCTTAGTTCACGTCCATGGGTTATACATACAAGTTCTTTGGCTTCTCCATTTCCTATACTATTCTTTTTTTTTTTTTTTAAGATTTTATTCATTCACTTTCAGAGAGAGGAGAAGGGAGGGGAGAAAGAGCAATGTATGGTTGCCTCTCACATGGCCCCCATTGGGGACCCGGCCCGCAACCCAGGCATGTGCCCCGACTGGGAATCGAACCGGGACCCTCTAGTTCCCAGCCTGCGCTCAATCCACTGAGCTACACCAGCCGGGCCTCCTATACTATTCTTAACCTCCCCCTGTCTATTTTGTACCTACCATTTATGCTTCTTATTCCCTGCTCCTTTCCCCCTTTCTCTCCCCTCCCCCTCCCCACAGATAGCCCTCCATGCGATCTCTATTTCTGTGATTCTGTTCCTGTTCTAGTTGTTTGCTTAGTTCATTTTTGTTTTTGTTTTCTTAGGTTTGGTTGTTGATAGTTGCGAGTTTGTTGTCATTTTACTGTTCGTATTTTTGATGACCTTCTTCTTTTTCTTAGATAAGTCTCTTTAACATTTCATATAATAAGGACTTGGTGATGATGAACTCCTTTAACTGGACCTTATTTGGGAAGCGCTTTATCTGCCCTTCCATTCTAAAGGACTGTTTTGCTGGATAGAGTCATATTGGATGTAGGTCCTTGCCTTTCATGACTTGGAATACTTCTTTCCAGACCCTTCTTGCCTGCAAAGTTTCTTTTGAGAAATCAGTTGATAGTCTTACGGGAACTCCTTTGAAGATAACTGTCTCCTTTCCTCTTGCTGCTTTTAAGATTCTCTCCTTATCTTTAATCTTGGGTAATGTAATTATGATGTGCCTTGATGTGTGCTTCCTTGCGTCCAACTTCTTTGGGACTCTCTGAGCTCCCTGGACTTCCTGAAAGTCTGTTTCCTTTGCCAGACTGGGGAAGTTTTCCTTCATTATATTTTCAAATAAATTTTAAATTTCTTGCTCTTCCTCTTCTTCTGGCACCCCTATGATTCAGATGCTGGAACGTTTAAAGTTGTCCACAAGGTTCCTAAGACTCCCCCCATTTTTTTGAATTCTTGTTTTTTCATTCTGTTCTGGTTGAATGTTTCTTTCTTCCTTCTGCTCCAATCCATTGATTTGAACCCCGGTTTCCTTTCCTTCACTGTTGGTTCCCTGTGAACATTTTCCTTTATTTCATGTTGCATAGCCTTCACTTTTTCCTCTATTTTGTGACCATACTCAACCATTTCTGTGAGCATTCTGATTACCAGTGTTTTGAACTGTGCATCTGATAGGTTGGCTATCTCTTCGTCGCTTAGTTGTATTTTTTCTGGAGCTTTGATGTGTTCTTTCATTTGGGCCATATTTTTTCATCTCAGCACTTCTGTTACATAGTAAGGGGTGGAGCCTTAGGTATTTGCCAGAGAGGGGCAACCCAAGTTGCTGCATGCTGGCGCTGTCTGTGAGGGAGAGGTCTGAGAGGGAACCATGCTGCTTGCTTGGCTCTCCGCTGGCTTTCAGTCACTTCCACTGTTACCCACAAGCAAATTGGGCCCTTCTGGTGCTGATACCTGGGTGGGTGGTTTTGTGTATGTTCTAGGACCCTCTGGGTATCTCCAACCAACTGTACTTTGAGGCTGGGAGTTTCTCCTACTGCCTCAACCCCCACAGGTTTGTTCAGTCAGGAGTTTTGAGACTTTATTTCCCCGCACTGGAACCCTGGGTTTCACACACTCACTCCCCAGTTGTTCCTCCCAGTTTATCTGCATGTGAATATGGGACCGCCCATTCAGCCAGCTGCTGCCTGGCCCACTCAGATCCTCCAGCCCCCTCCTTGCCAGGAGTCCTCACTGCCCCGGCTGCCTGTCTCTGCCTCTCCTACCAGTCTGGATGAATGTTTCTTTAACTCCTTGGTTGTTGGACTTCCATATAGTTTGATTTTCTGGAAGTTCTGGTAATTTTTTGTTTTTAAATTTGTTGTTGTCCTTCTTCTGCTTGTGCGAGGAGGCAAAGTATGTCTACCTACCCCTCCAACTTGGCCAGAAGTATTTAATCACCATTTTATAGGATTACACAATCTAGCTAACATTTTGTCATATTTCCCCTTAGTCTTTTTTCTGTGTGTGTGTGTTTTTAAAGCAGTTTCAGGTTTACAGAGAAATTGAGCAGAAAGTGCAGAGAGTTCCTGTATACTCACTCTTTCCTCCACCATACCCTCTCCAGTTTCCCCTATTATTAATATCATTTGGTATCAAGGTTTTTCCACCAGGATTCTTATAAAGTCCTGCGGAGGGGGTGAGAGATCTTTGGCAACTCAACCCAGCATCTTTGTGTGCATTTGTCCAAGGATATGCGTCAGTTTCCCCAAATGGCACTACTGCTGGGATTTTTAACATCCATAATCTACCTGTGTTAGAAACTTAAAAACTCTTGATTCTGTAGGTTGTTTCCAACCTGTAGGTGTACTTGTTCTACCCCCTCTCCACCTGTGGTGTTCTCTTCTCACCCCCAAGTTGGATTTTAGAATAAGTTCTCAAGAAATGAATCATTGTAAATAGTAAACAGCTATAAATTTTTCTTCACACCCTGCTTCCCACATCAGATACAGGCTGATAGCACTGATGCTGTTCCAGAGGTCTAATAAAGGAAAGTGATAGTCTCTGAGATTGATTTGTCAGATATTCTGTTTTTTTTTTCCCATTTCCAAATTGCTTCACTTAATTCTAAATTTTATTTTAACAGCCTATAAATTCCTACTGGACTAAATCTTAATGGCTCATCAGAACTTTCAAGTTCTTCTAATTGAAAATTCCCTTTACACATGATATTCTATACACTATAGTATCTTTTTTTGCACACCAGGGGACACCTGAGTCTGTATTTAAGGAGGATATATAGACAGACCTGTTTCGACTGGTTCTTCAGTCCGACTGCCGTTAAAAAGAAGGGGTGATGCTCACAAAAATTTAAGCCTCAGGTTTAAGGCTTGCCTTGCATGTTTGTTCTCTGTCATACCTGGTGCCTGGAAAGGAGAGTGTTCTAATACCAACTATTGGTACTAGAAGAGTCTAAAGAAATTAGAAACTAGAAATGAAAAATCTGGACTGGCAATTACAAGACTTTATAACTAACTGATTTTGGCCAAAGAAATATTATTTGGCTCATTCATGGTAGGAAGGTTCCCCATCCCCATATCTGAGAAAATACAACTTAAAGGGACTGAAGCATGACATTAATTTTGGGTTTAATGTATTACTGGATGGTGAGCTAGAAGGAAAAAATATATAACTTGCTGAATGCCTACAAAAACAATATAGATAATTTTTCCAAAGAAAACTACTAGACCACTAGTAGCATAGTGCATTACTTGTCACACGTTCAGTAAAAGATCACTGTGTACAACAATGCAATAAATGGTCAAGGGCCAGCTGCTTTCACTAGAAATCAACAAGAACTTAGGTCACAAGCTTTTAAGATAACCATTTGTTATCATACATCAGAAGTTTTGCTTTGCTACCAGCAAAGGCTCAGTTATAAAATTGGAATCATTATTTAAACTGGATAAATATATACCAATCACACCTCAAGTTTCCAGCACTTCACATCTAGACTATTACAATAGACTTGAATTTTCTTTTCTTGCACCTCAGGCATAGGGCAGACTCCACTCTGTACCAAGTGCATGGCAGTGATTATTAACCAAGGTTAGGGCCTGGCACAAGTCAGAATTATCCCATTGACTGATTATCACATTGATATGTGGGTGACATATCAAAATTGAGAGGAGAGAAGGGAGGGTGAGAGCCAGTACTGACATAGCATCTCACATGATTCTGAGAAACCCCTCATGGATAAATATTGTCACTGTTTTAATTGGTCATTCATGTTCAGTCTCTGCCCAAATCTAATCTCTTCTTCCTCAATAGTATGAAAATAAATTTTCCTATGTCATAGATTTCATCATCATATTCATCTTCTTACACACTTTCATCATCAACCAGTTAATGCTCAAACTCTCCCAACTTGACTTTCTAGAAACAGCCTGCCTCCCAACCACCACCACCAAGCTCCTTGGAATGACGAAGAAGAATGGAACTAAAAAATCAGTTTATTTCACCAAATGATTTTTTTTGAGTCCGTACTATGTATAGCTTCTGGGAACCCAAGAGTAAATGAAATCTAGGATCGCTATTCTAAGAAGCTTAAAAGTTATTTGGGGAGAAGAGAAAAACTCGCCTATTGTAGCACTGTGGGCTATGCACTTTGCTGGGGGAACAGAGTTGAGCCCTCTGTGAGAGGAAGATCAAGGAAGGCTTCTCAGAGGAGCCACCTGAGAGCTGAAGTCCAAAAGATGAGTAGGAGTTTGGCAAAGAAAGGGAAGGCAGGGCATCCTTATAGGCAGAAGGAAAAGACTGCATATAAAAAGGTGAGGCAGAGTAATCAGCTTTGGATGGATGAGCCATCTGCAGATAATACCTGTGCTGGGGACAGCTGACAAGTATATTGCTGATGAAAACCTGAGGATCATTCAAGTCCAGTCAAGGTAACCTGGAATACCCTCAGAAGTGGTTTATTTTATTTATTTATTTAGTTAGTTAGATAGTTTTAGAGAGGGGAAGGGAGGGAAAAAGAGAGGGGAGAAACATCAATATGTGGTTGCCTCTTGTCCTCCCCGCCCCCTCACTGGGGACCTGGCCAGCAAGCCAGGCATGTGCCCTGGCTGGGAATCGAACTAGCAACTCTTTGGTTCATAGGTCGGCACTCAATCCACTGAGCCAGACCAGCTAGGGCCAGAAGCGGTTGAAAACCTGAGAAAGTGGTTTGCTTGGGGTGTTACATCCAGAAGTGTAATAGACTGTCAAAGCCTGTCAGTGTTTATTAAGCACTGTCATGTGCTTAATAGAGAGAGATATGCATCCAGTGGGCATGAGTATTGCCATCACTAGAGAGGGGCTCTATTGTAGGACACGAAGAGATCTTCATTCTCTGTGTCCTTAATAATCTTCTCATGCCCGTAGACCTTCATACTGGAACGAGGGCATCTTTAATGCAAACACCAGTGTCTGATCTCTGGGAAGGCATATTTGCTTTAAAAAGACAATGACCTTTGCTTTATAACCAGTTTCTAAAAAAATTTAGCATAAGCACAGTGCCAAGTGCTTGATAACATGGGTGTTCTGATAGGATCAAAACTTGGCTGCCTCATGGAGCTCTGCTGCCTGCAAGGCTCTGTCGGAAGGGTCAGCGGGCCCCTTCCTCAGAGGTAACAAGAACAATCTGTGTGCAGTTACTGCTGCTACCTTCTCTGTCTTCTTGCCCCCGCCTCCAACTAGAATACAACCGAAAGCAGCATGACTCAGAGTGCCTCCCTGAAGATGGTTTGTCACCAACCCACAATAAAATAAATGCAGAAATTCAGATTAAGCAATTAACACTTTTTAGAGAAATTTAAGAGAGTAATTAATTTGTTTAATTTAAATGGGGCTTGCATTTTATTATATGTATCTTATTTAGTTTTCTAGTCATTTATTTTTATTTACATTTAACAAAAAATATTGATGCATGACTGGCCCTTCACTCTAGACAGTTCAAGAAGCATTGATCTAGGGGACAGGGAGACTGTTTCTCACCGATGCTGTATTACGTTTGGTGCCTCTCCAAATAGGAGTTGTGGGTCTTAACCCTGCTGCAAGAAGAAACACTTTGGGACATAAAAACATCTTTATCTATATCTATGTCAGTAGAGAGAAGCCTGGGCTCCACTCTGACCAATTAATTGAGAATGGAGTTGGGATCAGGGCGAGGCAAAGTGGGCAAAGTCTTCAGTACTTATTAAAAACTCTGTTGGTGTTTCTAAGTGTGGCCAAGGAGGAAGAATCCTTAATGTGGGAGGTATCAATCAATGACCACAGATTGAACGAATGACTAAAACATGCCAGCCAGACAACAGCAGGTGCTATTACACACCTGAAGCGCACGACAGTGCCGTGCCAAGTGCTGCATACAGGCTACAAAGGCACAAAGGTTAATGACGACATTCTAATGGGACGTTAAAGCTCTTAGGGACAAAGCCAACACACAAAAATAGCACCGGCCAATAAACTCACATCACTCATCTTCAAATAAAGGAACATTTATACCCTATGCTGGGATGGAAACCACTCCCCCCCACCCCCTGCTTTTATTTTTACCAAACACTCCACCTAATGGTAGGTTCCTCAGTCTATGCTTTCTATTTGGGCAAAGAAGCCACTAGATGCCACTCAAGGTTCCTCAGGCATCCCTCTCCTAGCTCCGCCCAGCCTCTACTTCTGTATCAGATCCTTTTCCTCTCCAAACCTTGCCCCCGACGTCCAGAATTCCAATGAAGCCATCCAAAACCTAAGGCACATAATGTTTTAGTCATCTGATTTCCTTCTAGTGCTTTCCCTAGCACCCTAGGCCCGCCTCATTAATTCATTTATTCATGAAAAACTGAGGGCTGATTATGTATCAGACATTAGGTTAGACTGTGATGAAATAATGTGAGTGAAGCAACCTGCCTGCATGGCTTAATCTATGAAAGCACTTCTCATACTAATTTGTATTGTTTACTTACATATTAACTTCCCCTCAGACCAGAGGCTCTCAAAGATTTTTTGGCTATCACATCCAATGTAAGAGACATTTTATATCACAACCCACAGACACACAAACATATATTTAAAGTTAAAGTTTCCCAATACCATCTTTATTTTCACTGTGTGACAATGATATTTTCCAGTCTAGTTCTTTATTGTCTTTTTTAAAGATTTTATTTATATCGATCGGTTGCCTCTCACATGCCCCCAATGGGAGACCTGACTCGCAAACCAAGCATGTGCCTGGGGAGTTGAACCAGCAACCTTTTGGTTCACAGGCTAGTGCTCAATCCCCTGAGCCACACCAGCTAGGGCTAGTGAATTTCTTTCTTTTTTTTTTTTTTTTTACAAAATACTGATTATGATTCTCACAATCCACTAATAAGTCACAACCTAAGAATGAAAAATACTTGTCTTGAGGCCAAGGGCCAGTTATTACCTATATTCTTGGTGTCTAGCAAATAATAAGTGAGCAGTACATGCTTTTTTTCAATGGATGAAAATTATAATGACTAATTTGTACTAATATTTAAAATTGAGACTTAGATATAGGTTAAATGGCTTGGATAATCAGTGTCCTAAGAATATACTTATATACATAAATTATAGTCACATATATCTGCAGATAATTT
The DNA here is from genome assembly GCA_004026765.1 of Micronycteris hirsuta. Taxonomy (NCBI): domain Eukaryota; kingdom Metazoa; phylum Chordata; class Mammalia; order Chiroptera; family Phyllostomidae; genus Micronycteris; species Micronycteris hirsuta. Next base: position 57,508 of record PVJI01004358.1, read on the forward strand.
TTCAGATAATATATCGACCCTACACTAGGCGTACCATATATATACTGCTGATGTAATTTAACATTTCAATCACATTCATGGGCGCACATTTGAAGTTTATGTAATTAAAAACATGCTTATCCTGGTAAAAGAAGATATGAGAAGAAATTAACTCCTTTGGAGAGTAAAACTTATTAGAAATTCTAGTAGCTAAAAAGCTTGGTATAATGGTCTTCAAAAATGTATGCACTGTCATCCACAGGGTGATTATGTGAATATGTTAGCTTGCCTGGCAAAACAGAATGAAGATGTGATTTAAAGATCTTGAAATGGGAAGATTATAATGGATTCTGTGGGTGGGTCCAATGTAATCACAAATATGTGTAGAGATTTGAATTCACTGGGCTGGTGGGTTTGAAAACGGAGGAGGGGCCCTGGCTGGTGTGGCTCAGTGAATTGAGTGCTGGCCTGAGAACGAAAGGGTCACCAGTTCGATTCCCAGTCAGGGCACATGCCTGGGTTTCTGGCCAGGTCCTCAGTAGGGGGCACATGAGAGGCAACCACACATTGATGTTTCTCTCCCTTTCTTTCTCCCTCCCTTCCCCTCTCTAAAAAAAAAAAATAAACATAAATCTTAAAAAAAAAGAGAGAAAATGGAGGCGAGGCCATGAACCAAGTAATGCAGGTGGTCTCTAGAACCTAGAAAAGCGAAGGAAAGAGATTCTCACCTAGAGCCTCCAGAAGGAATATAGTCTGTAGACCTATTTTGGATGTCTTATGTCCACAACTGTAATACAATAAATTTGTGTTCTTTTAGGTCACTGCAGTTGTGGTAATTTGTTACAGCAGCAATGGGCAAACAAAGACAGGGATGGAGCAGATTGCTCAATGGAGTAAACCAAAAAATTCCTAAATCAAAATTTAGAACTCAGTATCTGAAAAAGCAATTTAGTAAACAATTGTGTGTGATGATAAATTATTTAATCATGGTCAACTATATAGTCAATAATAAAAATAATAAAGCTGGACCCATATCTCCTTATATACAGAATTATTTTTCAGATGGGCCATAGATTAAGTATTAAAAAGAACATAAAATATGGGAGGTTTTTTGGTTGAGGAAAATACAACACCCAAACATTATTAGAAAGAGGTGGATAATAGTAACTTACACATTGTTGGTGTATGCAATCAATAGTTAATTTGGCAACATTTATCAAAATTAAACATGCCCATACAGTTCAAACCAGCAATTACCTTTCCAGGAATTTATCTTTTTGTTAAAATGATTTTTATTTATTGATTTTAGAGAGAAAAAGGAAGGACGGGGAAGAGGTGAAGGAGGAGAGAGAGAGAAACATCGATTTGTTGTTTCATTTATTTATGCATTCTAATATGTGCCCTGACTGGGGATCGAACCCACCATGTTGGTGTATTGGGATGACACTAACCAACTGAGCTACCTGGCCAAGGCCAAGAATTTATCTTAAAGAAATTCTTAGTTATGTGTACAAAGCTTTATGATGAAAATGTTCTTTACAGCATTGCATATAATAGCAAACAACTGGAAAATGCCTAAATGCTCATTTATTATAGAAGATTAAATACATTATTATGTAGCCTTTAGAAATATGATACACATCTGTCTGTAAAGGAGATTTGTAAGTGAAATATAGTATATGTGGTATAATTCCTTGTATGTAGGGAAAACACATACATTTAGCTTACATAGGCAGAGAAAATTCTGGAAGTATATATAAGAAGTTGCTAATAGTGCTTACCTTTGGGGAGTGGAATTGGGAGTAAGAAGTGTTTGATTTTTAAATTTTTACATTTTTCTGTGTAGTTCTTGACTCCAGGGATTGTTAACTTGGGTCTTCTGTTACAGAGGAAGGAAGAAATGAAGGAAGGAAGGAAGGAAGGAAGGATGGAAGGAAGGAAGGAAGGAAGGAAGGAAAGGGAAGAGAAGAAAGGAAAAGAAAGAAAGAAAGAAAGCAAGCAAGCAAAAGAAAGAAAGAAAGAAAGAAAAATTGCTGGCCAATGAAGAGGGAGAGGAGAGGGAGAGGGCCATGTTGACAGAGTGACCAAATCTGGGCCAACTGCATCAGAGATATATGCTACCTATATAAAATGTGTGTGTATATATATATAAATTATATACATAAATTTATAATTTAAATTTTTTTAAATTTAAAATCATCTCTATGATTAAAGGAAGCCCAAGCCACAAAATTTTAAACTTGTTGGAAAGAAGTATGACACCTGTTTAAAGGTATAAACTGTTTACATTTGTTTGTTTTGTTTTACTTTGCTTTAAATTATGCCTAAAGATTCCAGGCAGGTAAAAAGATGACCTTTCCCCTTAATTGTGTAGCTAAGGTGGACAGATATCTAATTAAGGTCATATGTCAGAGACAAGGTGTTTGAAAGGCTGAATACCTTGTAGTTCTCATCTCAGCAGTTTAGGCAAAAAATCAAGTCACTTTAAGTCATGTGTTTTTTAATGTTAAAATTCATACCACTCTGAACTCCACCTAGCAAGATGAGTCCAGCTTTCCCTTGGAGGTCTCCTCCCTAGATATCACCAGTAACCCAAGGGTTACTCCTTTCTTCCAAAAGGTCTTCCCAAGGTGCAGGTAGGGGTGGGGCTATGGAGGGTGGAGCTGGTCAGTCAGCCACAGTGCCTGGCTGGCCAAAGCTCCTTCTCTGCTGCCTTGTGGCTGCCAGAGGTCATTGCCAAGGCCCAGAGAGCTTGGCTAGGCTACATTGGCTAAAACAAATGTCTGTTCCCTCTTGGCTGTAGCTACTCAGGGTTAGGAGAGGTCCTAATGTCAACTACACAGTGCAGACAAGTCCTTCCCTGCCAATACCCTCCAAGCATGGACAAAGACTTGCTTTTATTCTCCCAAAGCGCAGCCAAGAGCAAGCTGCAGACAAGGGTGGGTGCGGGGGATCACAGTCAATAGCAACATCTGCTAATATCTAGTCATGTTTGAGGCCATTCTTTAAAAAAAATTTATTTTTATGTTTTATTTTAGAGAGAGGGGAAGGGAGGAAGAAAGAAAGGGAGAGAAACATCACTGTGAGAGAGAAATGTTGATTGGCTGCCTTTTGTATGCGCCCCACTGGGGACCAAACCTGTAACCCACGCATGTACCCTGACCAGGAATTGAACCAGGGACCTTTTGGTTCGCAAAACGATGCTCAACCAACTGAACCACACCAACCTGGAGTGAGGCCACTTTTAAATAAAAATGATCTTGCTAACTCTGGAATGTTAAATTATTTAAATTATATTTCTTAATTAAGTGTAAACATAAAACTAGGTATACCTTATTCTCACACCAATTCTACATCCATAAAACTGAAACAATTTTGTAAATTAAATTAATATTCAAAATTTTGCCTCTTTTCTGTGGCACCTCGGAGGTGGTCAGCTGCTTCAAGATGAAGCTGAACATCTCTTTACCAGCCACTGGCTGTCAGAAACTCGAAGTGGATGATGAATGCAAAATTCATACTTTTTATGGGAAGTGTATGGCTACAGAAGTTGCTGCTGATGCTCTGGGTGAAGAGTGGAAGGGTTATGTGGTTTGAATTGGTGGGAACGACAAACAAGGTTTCCCCATGAAGCAGGGTGCCTTGACCCACGGCCATGCCCACCTGCTGTTGAGCAAGGGGCATTCCTATTACAGACCAAGGAGGACTGGAGAGCAAAAGCGCAAATCAGTGTGGGGTTGCATTGTGGATGCCAATCTCAGTGTTCTCAACTTGGTCATTGTAAAAAAAGGGAGAAAGATATTCCTGGTCTCACTGATACTACTGTGCCTCATCTCTTGGGGCCCAAAAGAGCTAGCAGAATCTGCAAACTTTTCAACCTCTCTAAAGAAGATGAGGTCCACCAATATGTCGTGAGAAAGCCCCTAAACAAGGAAGGTAAGAAACCTAGAACCGAAGCACCTAAGATTCAGCGTCTTGTTACTCCACGTGTCCTGCAACACAGACATTGGCGTATTGCTCTGAAGAAGCAACGTACTAAGAAAAATAGGGAAGAGACTGCAGAATATGCTAAACTTTTGGCTAAGAAGATAAAGGAAGCCAAAGAAAAACACCAGGAACAAATTGCCAAGAGATGTAGGCTGTCCTCTCTGAGAGCTTCTACCTCTAAGTCTGAGTCCAGCCAAAAATAATCGTCTAAGAGTAACAAATAAATAAGGATAAACATTAAAAAAAATTGCAATCAATATTATTATGTAATGTGGTTGATGACGTTGTTTTGCTGAAATTAAATTGTCCTTTGAAATGAGAATACGGAATGTACTGCTGTTGTACAGGTGTTTAAAGGCATGTTTATAATCGACTCAACTACCCCAATATCCTTCTCTATTTGAATTGCTGTGGAACTTTTGTACAGTGTGCCACAAGGATATTTGACCTTCACTTAGCCAGAACACTGTCATCTCCATGAAAAGTATTTTATTCTTTTCTCGTTAGCCCAAGAAAATTAGTTATAGGTTTTTGTGCCAAACACAAAATCAAGTGGCTGTGTTTGATTATAAGGTGGTCATCAAGATAATCCAGAATAAGCATATATTAATTTTTTAATTATAATTTAAATAAGAGCAAAGTTTATATAGATAACTTGCAATATACATTATTCCATTTATATAAAATGTCCAGCATAGGCAAATCCATAGAGATAGAAAGTCAATTAGTGGTTGTCAGGGGCTAGGGGGAGGAGGGAATGGAGAGTGACCACTAATAGGTATGGATTTCATTTTCTTCATGAAAATGTTCCGGAAATAGATAGTGGCCATGGCTGCACAACTTTGTAAATATACTATATAAAGCACTGACTTGTACACTTGAAATGGATGAATTTTATGATATGTAAATTATATCTCAAGTTCTAAAAAGTGACTTCAGTTTTTCTAAAGAATAGTAGGTGGATATGAGGCTTACATTTACTTTTTAAAATATATTTTATTGATTAAGCTATTACAGTTGTACCATTTCCCCCCCCTTTATTCCCCTCCACCCCGCATAACGCCCCCCCCAACTTTTTCCCCCTTTAGTTCTTGCCCATGCGTCATACACATAAGTTCTTTGGCTTCTACATTTCCTATACTATTCTTAACCTCCCCCTGTCTATTTTCTACCTACCATTTATGCTACTTATTCTCTGTACCTTTTCCCCCTGCCTCCCCCTCCCACTCCCCTGTTGATAACCCTCCATGTCTTATATAAATCCCTTTAATATTTCATATAATAAAGGCTGGGTGATAATGAATTCCTTGAACTTGACCTTATTTGGGAAGCACTTTATCTGCCCTTCCATTCTAAATGATAGTTTTGCTGGATAGAGTATTCTTGGATGTAGGTCCTTGCCTTTCATGACTTTGAATACTTCTTTCTAGCCCCTTCTTGCCTGCAAGGTTGCTTTTGAGAAATCCGCTGATAGTCTTATGGGAACTCCTTTATAGGTAACTGTCTCCTTTTCTCTTGCTGCTTCTAAGATTATCTCCTTATTTTTAATCTTGGGTAATGTAATTATGATGTATCTTGGTGTGTTCCTGCTTGGGTCCCACTTCTTTGGGACTCTTTGAGCTTCCTGGACTTTCTGGAAGTCTATTTCCTTTGCCAGATTGGGGAAGTTCTCTTTCATGACTTGTTCAAATAAATTTTCAATCCCTTGGTCTTCCTCTTCTCCTTCTGGCACCTCCATAATTTGGATGTTGGAACATTGAAAGATGTCCTGGAGGTTCCTAAGCCTCTCATTTTTTTGAATTATTGTTTCTTCATTCTTTTCTTGTTGAAGTTTTTTTCTCCCTTCTGGTCCACACCATTGATTTGAGTCCCAGTTTCCTTCCTATCCCTATTGGTTTCCTGCACATTTCCCTTCATTTCATTTAGCGTATCCTTCACTTTTTCATCTAATTTGCAACAAAATTCAACCAATTCTGTGAGCATCCTAATTACCAGTGTTTTGAACTGTGCATCTGATAGGTTGACTACCGCTTTGTGGCTTAGATGTATTTCTTCTGGAATTTTCAAAAAGCTCTCTTTCATTTGGGCCATTTTTTTTTTCTCTCAGCATGTCTGTTACATATAAGGGGTAGGAGCCTTAGGTGTTCACCAGGGCGGGGTAACCCACGTTGCTTTGTTGTGACACTGTATGTGGGGGCGGGGTCTGAGAGGGCACAATGGTGCTTGCTCCACTCTCTGACAGCTTTCAGTCATTTCCCCCACTACCTACAAGCAAATTTGGCCCTTGTGGTGCTAATTCCCACATGGGCGGGCTTGTTCTAGGACCCTGTGGGTCTCCCCAACAAACTCCCCTGTGAGGCTGGGAGTTCCTCCTGCTGGCTCCTCAAGCCCCACAGCTGTTTTCAATAGGTGGTTTGAGGTTTTATTTCCCCACGTTGGAGCAGTGGGCTGAGCAGTCTGCTTCGCGCCTCAGCTTCTTTTCTCCCAGTTTATCTGCACGCGAATGCGGGACCACTGCTCCACAGGCCTCGGTCCTGCTGGGTCCAGTCTGCCAGCCGTGCCTGCTGCAGCGTTTTGCGCACTGCTTCACAAACCTCCGTCTCTCGACACGCCCAGCTCCGCCCCACCTACTGGTCTGGATGAATGTGTCTTTAACTCTTTGGTTGTTGGACTGCCATAAAGTTCAATTTTCTGTCAGTTCTGGTTGTTTTTTGTTTTTAAAATTGTTGTTGTCCATCTTTTGGTTGTGCAAGGAGGCACAGCGTGTCTACCTATGCCTCCATCTTGGCTGGAAGTCCGAGGCTTACATTTATTTATCTAAGAGTTCATCCTGTCGTGTTTCTAAAAACAAAGGGTGTTCCCCTTCAGCCCCTCCAATGTTGAGACTACTGCCATATTTATATTGTAATCAGATTCATATTTGTACACACGGTCACAGCAGTTTATGAATGGGGGTGGGAGAAATGGCCTAGAGAGGGAAGGTCTGGAGAAAAGATTAGTTGGTAGACTAGCAACAAGGGCCTACAAGGCATCAATGCCATAGCTAGACTGTACCAGTATCACCCAGAGACACAATGGCCTACCAGATTAAAGCTCAAGAAGAGCCTGCTGTGTCCCAAGTAACTTCCTAAAATCCCACCAATTTAGATTTAAGCATTTCATTCTTTCAACAAACTTTTTTGATGCCAGGCAGTGTCATCAGGCAATATAGGGGATACAAATATAACTAAGACAAGAGGTCCTTGCCCTCAAGTATTTTATTTTGTAGTAATGGTGATAAGAGTCAGACAGGGATAAGTATTAAAATATGTACACTGAGATAAGAAAAAGGGAGGTATAAACCTAGAACTATCAATGTGAGAGGAGAAAGAGATTACTTCTTACATCTGGTAGAAGTCCCATGTAATTTGTTGTTAGAGGATAACTTGATGATAGGTGTAAATGAAGGGAAGAGCATTTTAGTGGAGGGAATAGCATGAACAAAGAGTAACACAGAGAGATTGATCATATCACTAGGAAGGTGTAGTGAGAGACTGTAGGAGGTGTTTGTCTGAGGCGATGATAAACAGTCTCCCAAAGATTGGCTGAGAAACTGAATGCCTCTGGAGCTCATGGAATTATGGGCTAGAAGATTTGGAATAAAAGAAGGGCTCTCGGAGGCGCACTGGCTCTCCTGGGCTCTCTCTGGCTCTCTTTTCCTTGAAGATGCCTGATGATCCTGCTGCAGCTGCCTGTGTTGCCCAACAGACAGTATTTTGGATGGGAAGAAACTCAGGGCACAGCCTAGGGTCGGGCTGGCCTGGCAGTGGGTGGCAGGGTTATTCTTTCTTGGGTGTTCTAGAGGGGATGGCCTCTGAGGCAAAAGCCTGTCATTCTTCCAAAATTGTGTAGCTTTTGTATTTTATGTTGTTTTAGTTTGTAAACTAACCCTACAGAAATAATTAAAAATAACAGAGGGAATGAAAAGACTCAGGTGTTAAAGAGTTTAGCCTTAATTGATAGGTTTAAGTGATTAAAGCTATAACTAAAGAGTTGAAGAGTTTAGCTTAACTGATTAATGCATGTGGAAAGCTGTTACTCCAAAATTGTGAAGCTTTTGAATAAAGACTCCTTTCCTTTATGACCAAACCTTTGCCTCTGGAATTTGCCAAGAGGGTAGCAGAGGGCAGCAAGACCGCAATTCCTGTTTGGTAACAATAGAAAATGGAGAGCTAGAGAGAGGAAGGATGAATGAGGGAGCACTGACTGGAACTTAAGCTGTGGGAAGAAAAGTGAGAACAGGTGAAGCTCTACAAGTACGGACCGACAAGTTGTCTTTTTAAAATGAAAAAAACTGAAGGGAGGTGTGAGGGAGAAGAGGGTCAATAAAAACACTGTCTTTCACAGATTTGTACCAGTTTCCAAGATTTATCTTGGAAGAACTATCCCTGATTAGTAAATAGGCATTTTGTCGGGTTGCAGGGAAAGTGTTGAAAGAATGCTTCTAGGATGGCTAGCTGTGGTGAGGTGCTGGAGATGAGTAATGAGTAAGAAGAGCACAAAGGCGCCAAGCGACAGGCAAGCCACTAACAACAACAACAACAAAAAAAAAAAAAAAAAAAAAAAAAAAAAAAAAAAAAAAAAAAAAAAAAAAAAAAAAAGAGAGAGAGAAAGAAAGCAAAAGAAGTGTGACTGTTCCCAAATCCCTCCTCCCATTATTTTCATCTGAGATCGTCCAGCCTGTAGGCATCTGCATCTGTCTTATCAACAATGTGTGTATCATCAATAAAATACGAGAAGGCACCTGGGAAAAATCCTGGCGTGATAACACCAAACTCATATGCGTTATTACAATGAATTAATTCATCTTTTGAAAGTACACGGTCCCTGGCACCTAGACGGCACACAAACATATTTTATAAATGAACGTTTGTTCTGTTTACAGACTACGTTTCAGAGAGGAAATGATTCAAAACTGTATCCTGAAACCTATATCCTCTATTAGCACTTAAGTTGGGAGGACCTGGGTCCAAAGGTTTGGTTTGCCCTTTAAAACTTAGGTTTCTTATCATTCTGACCGGTCCCTTAGGTCAGTAGGTCCTGCAAGGAAGATGTTCTAGTAACCAATCGCTGCGAGGCCCTGAGGCGGAGCCATAGCGCTCCGCCTCCTCCTCCCAGCCCACCCTCCCGGACTTACTACCCAGGTCGGCTTTGCTCGCACCTGCGTGTCCTCTGGCTTACAGGCTGGTGCAACCTCTCCAGCCCTGCGCTAGCAGGGAAGGGTTTTGGTCTCACCTCTCGCGAGATTGCCTCCTGCCGCCGCTGCCACCGCTGCTCCGGGTCGCTGACTGGCGGCCTCTGCGCAGCCGCCATGTTCGGTTGCTATGCAGTGGCCTGGGAGACCAGGAGTGCTTGAGGGAGGGGGTGGAGGAGGAGGAGGAGACGGAGAAGACCGAGGAGGAGGGGAAAGAGGCGGGGGACCGAGCGCTTCTTGCACTCTCACCCACAAACGCTGCCCAAGAATACCCGCCTGCTCACGTCGTGCTGCGCGCTTTTCTGCTCCTCACCCTCCCCCCCAACATTGTTCTCTCAGGACCCCTGGGCCCCCCGGGGTTGAATTCGGGTACTGAGCCGGGGAGGGGAGAGGCCTGACTTTGGCCAACGGGTCGGAGGTTGGGGGCCAGACTCCCTCTCGGGGTCCCCCTCCCCCACGGCACTTTTGGGGGTGTGGATTATCTCATCCCCGCAGGGAGGTAGGAGTGTGCGCCGGCCGCCCTTCACCTCCTCGTTTCCCGGTGGCGCCGGTCCGCGGCAGCCCCGCAATATGAGGTGGTGCTGGCAGCTCCCGGCGGTGCCTCGGCCGCTGCGGTGGCGGCTGCTAGGAGGACGCTGAGGGACCCCCCGGGAGCGGCGCGGCGGTCGCGCTTCTCTTCGGCGTGCCCGGGCCTCCAGGCTTTTCTTCTCCAGCCGAGAGAACGCGGCTGTGATACGGAGGTAAGAGGCCGTCGGCCCTGCACGTTGTACGCGAGGCTGTTGTTATCTGGGGCGTGTGTGCCTCGTGGGAGGCGAACCAGGTAGGGCGAGCAGTAGGTACACGGTTGACTTAAAAAGAAGGAAAAAAATGATGCTCCTTCCCCGCCTTCCCGCCCCCTACTCCCACCTCAGTCCCTCTTTCAGGGACCTCTGCTCTCGGAGCTCATGGGGGTAAGAGTTGGAACCTCTTCTGAGTGAGCCAAAGAAGGGATGGAATAGGTGCGGAGATGGAATGTCCCACGGTACCTAACTCGAGGAGAGGTTTTAGAATCCTCTGAGTTTTCCACTGGTGATAGCTTTCCTTTTTTCTTTTTTTTTCCAGTTGGCTCATAGGAGCGCTATCTGCATACTGCATGGGCAGACTGTTCCTACCATTGAAGTTTTAAGCCTCTTAATGATTCTACTGGTATTACTTGTATTTAAGAAGCTGTAGTCAGGGCAAAAAGAAGTTGAGATGTAGCTAAATAGATATACCGATGTATTTCCCAGGGTTTCCTTAAAATGGAACAGTTTACAATTGCACGGATGTATGATTACATGTTTCGGAGAAACTTAGAATGGGAGACTTGCTGGCGTTGCCTTATATAGTGACAGCACCATGTATGTACCAGGACGATCTGTAGGATTTTGAAGCCCTTGTTCTAGAAGAACCTGCAAATATATGCAGTATACCATCTACTTGTCAAATCAGGAAATTGGAGTACTATTAGGTTTATGTGACCAGATCTTAGGCCCAGTTAAAACAATACAGTTTAAACCATGTTTATGGGGGGGAAACCCCCAGAAAGCCATTGTATCCTATTTACTTGTAAAAGATAAGTAGAAAGGAAGACTGTGGAACGGTAAAAGCGAGGGGATTTTTAATCCTGATTTTTGATCTTAAGATGCCTGAGAAGAAATAATTTCTCATTTTCTTAAGCGGGGAAATAACCTTAAATGATTATTCAGAGCCCAAAGTGTGCTTAATGGAATAGGACTGATGTATCAGTTAAATGTTGCATTTGATGAATATAAATTAAACCTATAGATTTTTTAAAAAGATGTTTTTGTAAGCAAAAGTTTGTGTATTATACAGGATTCTTTACTAACTCATAATAAAAGAGTGCAATCATTTTGTGGACCCCAGCATTTTTTGGTAAATTTTCAGAGTAAATTTATGCTGCTGTTACCATAAAAACTATTATGTCTCTTTCATTTTTTTTTTAATGGCACACATATCTTTGTTACCGTTTTGCAGTGGAATGTGCACATGGTTCCATAATATGATATTGACTGGTTTATAAGAAGAGAAACATGGTCTTTTTTTTTTTTTTTGTACATGGGAGTATTTATTTAGCTGATCTGTTTTAAACATTTGGCAAGAGATTTTGAAAACACAAGAAGCTGTCACAACTTTTGTAGTTTTAATATCAATTGAGTAGTTTAAAGTTAGAAACTCACAACCCAGGTTCCTCAAAAGCAGTAATGGGTGAGAATGTGACTTTCTTACTGCCTGTTTTCCAACCCAGTGATTTTCAACCGGTGTGCTACAGCACATTGGTGTGCCGCAAGAATTTTTAAAAGATGCAATACCTGACTATTTAGTTAGAGACACTGACCTCTTTTCCCTTAGATTGTCAAATAAGGAAATGAAAGCCAATACAACAATAGGTGTCAGTTTGAGTGAATCAAAATTATACCTATTTTTCTTGTCAGATCAGGAAGAAATAGATTTTTTTGGTGTGCCATTGAATTTTAGTGATTAGTTTATATGTACCGTAAGGTGGAAAAGGTTGAAAATCACTGTTCTAACCTACTTAGCTCCTTGGTTGTGTGTATTGAATTGTTTCAGACCTGTGATTTTTTTCTTGTGTTCTAATTGGATATCTTTTAAAATGTCCCTGGTAACTTTGTTACTTTAAATTTGTGACACCCAATTTCTAATTTAGGCTAGGCATAAAACCAGCATTGATTGAACATGCTTGCTAAAAATACTTTCTGGGTCAGATGTACTCAGATGCAGCCTCAGGAAAATTCATTTGAACTACTGTGACCAATGCACACTTCATCATTATTGAATGACTTTACAAAACTTTAGATTCTCACAAATTAGATTTTTAAAGTTCAGGCATAGAAGCCTAACTTTTTTTTATATATAAAATACTTTATGTGGGATAATTTTTTTAACATATGTGAGCCCCCATGGATTATTATTAAACTCTGATATGTATATTCAAAATAGTTTTATTTACTAAACATAATTTGAGTTAAGGACAGTACAATGTGCAGTGTTGTCTATTTAGTATTTATGACTTATTCTAAATTCTGTAAGGGGGATCAGTGGTCATATTTTTGAGTAAATTATCTTTAAGGAACAAAATAAGAGACTACGAGATAATTTCAAGGAGACACTGTTACTGATTTATTGAGAATACTTTTGTTTTTCAGTCTTAAAGTTAATATGGTCAGTTTTAAACAACAAAGAAGCTTTAAGAAATATTTAGAAATCTTGTATGGTGGAAGTTTAAAGACGAATGTTTAAAAGTTCTGCTTTAATTCTTTTTTTTAAATGGATGATACAGCTCATCCATAATTTTTGTGTCTTTTTTTCTTTTTCATCTTCAGCTGAGGATGTGCTTTTATTGAAGAGAGATGAAGAGAGAGTGAGAAAGAGAAGCATCTATCAGTTGCCTCCCATATGTGCCCTGACAGGGAATTGAACCTACAGCTTAGATATGTGCCCTGACCAGGGATCAAACCCACAGCCTTTTGGTGTATGGGAGAATGCTCCAACCAACTGAGCCACCAGGCCAGGGCTCTGCTTTAATTCTTTGTTAGTTATTAGGAAAGTAAAATTGGTAACCTCACTAGAAACAGCAAGTTATGTGACTTTATATTACTAAATATGAATTGTTCCTAAATAAAATTTAGTATTGGCAAAAGTTCACTTGTTACAAACTGAGTTGAAAGTTGTTGTTTTTCTGAGTAATAATATGTATGTTAATGAAAATTTTTATATGCTGTAGTCCAGATTTGTTAAATTTGTCAGTTTACTGGATTAAGCTGTGAGGCCTGAAGATTGGTTTAGTGTTCTCGGAATCCTATTTATTGTTTCCCATAAAGTACTGTAGGGGGAAGGTGTTATTTCTTCATGTAATATTCAATTAGTAGTACAGATGGTGAGAAGTAATATAGTGCAGAAATAGTGGGGAGTCTTCTTTATTGGTGTGGAAGTGCAGTATTTAGGAAGAGTGTAATATATTTTCCTTTGCATGATCATTCAGTATGGTCATATTTTAAATAGGATGGAAAATGGGAAATTTATCTTCACTAGAGGCATTTTCCCCCACATTCATTCTTCATTTCATTATTCCTAAGTAGAAACACTGGAAGAGAGTTGGAAATATTTGAAAAAATTGGCAGGAACAGAATGAAAATTAAGAAGTGTGGATTATCTTGAGTGGAAGGAAGATATTAATTTGGGTGAGTTACTGTATTGAGGAGTAGGACGAAAAAAGGATCCAGAGAGAAATGTTTATTGTCTTTTATGTGCCAGACAGTGTAAAGGGGCTTTTCCTGTTACCCCACATAATCATCAAGTACACTTGTGAGGTAGGTATTATTAATCCCCAGCTTCCCCCGCCCACCCCAACCCACCGCCTCCCCAGTTGGGGCGAAGATAAATTAACTTGTCTAGGATCACACTGCTAGTAAGTAGAATTCAAACTAGGTCTGTCTGACTCTGAAGCTTATTCTTTAGATCATGTTGTCCAGTTAAATTTTCTGCAATGATGGAAATAACAGTAAATCCTCACTTAAGGAAAATGATGTATAACAAAACCAATTTTACCATAGGTGAACTGATATAAAAAAAGAGTTAAGTTCCCAAGGCATCTTATTAACGAAACAACATTGAACTAAACATTATTCTTTTTCTGCACTGTTTGATATGGTAGCCATTAAACATGTGTGGCATGGAACACTCAAAAATGTGACTGTCGTGCCTGAGGAACTGAATTTAAAGTTAATTTTAACCAGTTTAAATTTAAATAACCAGATGTTCCTAGTAGCTACAATATTGGACAGCACAGCTTTAGATCTTGCTACCTAGAAAATCTGAGTTTTAGTATTGAATCTTCTAATAGCTTATTTTTAACATTAGGCAAGTTATTTATTCTTGGGCTTCAATTTAATTCATTGTGCAAATGAAGAGGTGATCAGTGAAAGGTTATCTTCAGCATCCCTTCTTGCTCTAAAGTATGATTCTTATTAAAATGTACAGTGGCAGTTAATAGTCACAAGCATATCTGAAAGGCCCTCCTTCCCAATATACTCATCCCTTATATAAAAGTTTTTGTTTGTTTAGTCAGTTTCTCTTTTTGATCAGAGTATGTATAAAGGACACATACAGGATAATAGAGTAGTCCTGGCTGGGTGGCTCATTTGGTTGGAGTGTTGTCCCATACACCGAAAGATTGCCGGTTCCATTTCCTGGTAGGGCACATACCTAGGTTGTGGGTTCTATGTTGGGGCATGTACATACAGAGGCAACCAATCCATGTTTTCTTCTCCTCCTTACTCTCTAAAATCAATAAAAATGACCTCGGGGGAGGATTAAAATAAAGGGTATTGGGTTATTTTCCTCTCCAGTTGTTGGGTGAAATGTTGTGTAAGCAAATGCAGTACCTTGAAACAAAGTTTGGATCATTAAAGACCATATTTCATTATGCCACCTTCACATTTAAGAATATGCTGCAGTTCCCTGTTCTTATCAAATGAATCCCAAACTTATCTGCTTGGCCTTGAAGGCTTTCTGCCAACTTCATCTCACCCTGTTCTTATTCTTGCTTAAAAAGAAAACATTCTTGTTTTTTCCTTTGCCCTTGTTTCCTCAGTTTAAACATTCCTAACTGTCTCCAATCCATGTGCCTTCTCTTTGAGTATTCCTCAAAATTCACCTTTTTCGAGAAGAATGCTGCTTGTAATCCAGTCATAATGAGCAGGTTTTGAATCCTGGTAATAAGTACCTTGGGGTTAATTTGTGATTGTTTAGGTATAGTTAGTTGAGTACATCCTTCTTAAGTTTTATGTTACCTACTCTGTATTTAATGAAAATGTAAAAAAAATAAGTAGAAATGGGGGTTGTTTCTTTTGTATTGCCTTATGAGTTTAGTCCATTGTTCATCAATTCTGCTTTAAAAAATGTTAATTTAAAGAAGAATGATAAATACTGTAACAACATTCATCCTTAATCACCACTCCAATAGATAGTTTTGTTTCCTTCCAGGCAGTTGGCCATTTTTTTTTTAAGTTGTGTGGTGGAGATATAACTTGAGTTCAGTATATTGGAAATATTGTATAGTAGAGGCAGTGTAGTGCAGGAAAAAGCTGATACTTCAGAGTTAGATGGATCTGGGTTGGAATCTGGTCTCAAAATCTTGGGTAAATTATGTAACCTCTGAGCCTATTTCCTTGTCTATGAAATTAGAGTAATATTTGGCTTTGAATTGTTGGGGGGATTAGGGTAATATAAAGCATCCAGCACTATTGTGTACATAGAAGAGATGATCAATAAATGGTAGCTGTTACCATTTTCCTCTTTTTGAGAAACTTTATTGATTAAATTTTTTTTATTTTTTTGAGTTTACTTATTTATTTTTAGAGAGAGGAAGGGAGAGAGAGAAACATTGATGTGAGAGAGGTACATTCATTGATTGCCTCTTGCACGTCCCCAACTGGGGACCTGGCCAGCAACCCAGGCATGTGCCCTGACTGGGAATTGAACCAGTAACCTTTTGGTTCACAGGCCAGCGCTCAATCCACTGAGCCACTCCAGCCACGGCTGATTGATGATTTTTTTAAGAGAGAGAGGAAGGGGGAGAAACGGTGATTTGTTGTTCCCCTTATTTGTGTCTTCATTGTTTTCTTCTTGTATGTGCCCTTACTGGGGATCGAGCCCACATCCTTGGCATATTAGGATGATGCTGTAACCAACTGAGCTTCCCAGCCAGGGACATTTTCCTCATTTTTCCATTCATATTGTCATGAGTATAATTTAAAGTTGCTTAGACATTGATTTATTGATCAGATGATTGATTTAGTCATTTACCTTTTGTTAATCGTTTTAGTTGTTTCTAAAATTTCCACTGTTATAATCTGCATTGAATGTGTTTGTGTTTGTTTCCTCAGTCCAGCACCCTAGGACTGGGAAAAGGATCTAATGGTATGAATATTTTTATGCCAAATCTTTCTCTTAAAAAAAAATAGGTGTTCTTGTTTTGGAAAAATGCTAATTCATAAAATTGTACTTCATTGTTTTAAGTAATGTACTTTGAAAAAATTGTTTTATTGGTGAATCATGTAGTGAATATTCATATATATGTAAATTAAACATTTATGTGTCTGTTACGGGGATCAGTGGTATACCGGTAAATAAACATTATTTTTGCCCTTGAACTCCAATTCTAGGGTGGTAACACATGTCAACAAACAGTTACAATTCAGAGGGACAAGTGCGATAAGATCTGGGGGAAATGAGCACTAGTGTTTGAGCAGCATCTTGGAGGATGAGTTGACATTGACCTGGGTAGAGAGAACAGCATGTACAAAAAGTCAGATATATTATATATTATATTATGCAGATGAGGATACACAATGTGTTTGGAGAAATGCAGGTTATCTTATATACAGACATATATAGTCTTTGTCTGTGAGATGGGTGTTGGTGTCTGATTTTGTGTGTGGATCTGTGTGCCTGTATGTGTGTGTTGACTATGGTAGGAGAGGAAACCTTGTGAGGGTCTTTGTTTGGGTGATGAGTGAGATCATATTAAGACCTCTAGAACAGTGTTTCCCTACTAATAAGCTATGAATGGTTTGCCATTGTGCTGGAGAGCATGAAATACCTGTCAGTCTATGGGACTGGGGCATTTTGGGGCTCCCAGGATAGTTTTTTTGACATTTCTTTTGATAGTCTCCTTGGCTTGTCCCAGAGTGCTATAAGTTTATCTTTGGTGCCCAGTTGGGAAAAGGATTGGGAATAGCACTGTTTTAGAAACTAACTGTTGGAAAGTTTGTGGTACCTACTCATCCCTGACATTCTCATTGTGTAATTAAAAATAAAACCAATACCAAATCCTAAAACAAACATAAGGAAATCAAGTCAAAGTCCCCCTTTTCCCTCCACATCCCCCTTTTCCTTCCACCTCCCCCTAGTAATTACTACTTCAGTCTTGTGTGTGTGAAATATCTTTTTGGTGCTCTTGCATTGTGAGTGCCCTTCACACATATTTAGTCTGCCTCTTGGAAAATCAACATTTACATTGGAGAACAATTACAGGTATTTAAACAAAAGAATGATGAAATTAGATGTAAGTTTTGAAGGGTAACTCTAGAGTTTTTAGATAATGATGCAAGGATGTAAGGATGGTGTAACGATGAAGTTAGGACCAGTTTGGATGCTGTTGCAGCAGTCTAGGTTAGAGATGGTAAGAGCTAGAAATGGAGAAATCTGGAAATAAAGATGAGGATGGGGGACTAAAACTGAAAACTGATTAGGTAGTTTTACTAGAACTGAGAGTCCATTTGGATGTAGGGGAAAGAGGAGAAGAGTTGACAATGTTGTTAAGATACTTTCTTTTGGGACTTCTGGCTAAGATGTAGATGTAGGTAGACACACTGTGTCTCCTCGTACAACCAAAACAAGGACAACAACAAATTAAAAAACAACCAGAACTGACAGGAAATCGAACTGTATGGAAGTCCGACAACCAAAGAGTTAAAGAAGAACCATTCATACAGACTGGTCGGAAAGGTGGAGACAGGCAGCCAGGTAGAGAGAACTCACAGCAAGGCAGATTGGGCGAGGCGGTGACTTGCAAACTGGGCAGTCCCACATTTGTGTGCAGATAAACCAGGAGGAACAATTAGGGAGTGAGATAGACCGTACATCCCAGGTTTCCAGTACAGGGAAATAAAGCCTCAAAACCTCTGACTGAAAACACCTGTGGGGGTTGAGGCAGTAGTGGGAGAAACTCCTAGCCTCACAGGAGAGTTCTTTGGAGAGACCCACAGGGTCCTAGAATGTACACAAACCCACCCACCAGGAATCAGCACCAGAAGGGCCCAGTTTGATTGTGGGAAGTGACTGAAAACCAGCAGAGAGTGGAACAAGCAGCACTGTTCCCTTTTGGACTCCTCCCCCACATACAGCATCAAAGTGCAGTGACATGGGTTGCCCCACCCTGTTTAACACATAAGGCTCTGCCCCTTAATACGTAACAGGTGTGCTGAGACAAAAAAGTAAAAGAATAAAATGGCCCAAACGACAATTGAAAGAACAGTTCAAAGCTCCAGAAAAAATACAACTAAGTGACGAAGAGCTAGCCAGCCTATCAGATGCACAGTTCAAAACACTGGTAATCAGGATGCTCAAGGAACTCATTAGGTGCTTTGACAGCATAAAAAAGACCTAGGCAGCAAGAAGGTAGCATTATGTAAAATTTAAAAAAAAAAATCTGTAGGGAACTAACAGTGATGGGAAGGAAACCAGGACTCAAATCAATAGTTTGGAACAGAAGGAAGAAAGAAACATTCAACCAGAACAGAATGAAGAAACAAGAATTCAAAAAAAAAAAAAACGAGGAGAGGCTTAGGAAGCTCCAGGATATTTTTAAACATTCCAACATCTGAATCATTGGGGTGCCAGAAGGAGAAGAGAAAGATCAAAAAATTGAAAATGTAATGAAGGAGAACTTCCCCAATCTGGCAAAGGAAATAGACTTTCAGGAAGTCTGGGAAGCTCAGAGAGTCCTAAAGAAGTTGGATCCAAGGAAGCACACACCAAGGCACATCATACTTATATTACCCAGGATGAAAGATATGGAGAGAATCTTAAAAGCAACAAGAGAAAAGGAGACAGTTACTCACAAAGGAATTCCCATAAGACTATCAGCTGATTTCTCAAAAGCAACCTTACAGGGAAGAAGGGGCTGGAAAGAAGTATTCAAAGTCATAGGACCTACATCCAAGATTACAATATCCAGCAAAGCTGTCATTTAGAATGGAAGGGCAGATAAAGTGCTTCCCAAATAAGGTCAAGTTAAAGGAGTTCATCATCACCAAGCCCTTATTATATGAAATGTTAAAGGGACTTACCTAAGAAAAAGATAAAAAATATGAACACTAAAATGATGACAAACTCACAGCTATTAATAACTGAACCTAAAAAAAACAAACTAAGCAAACAAGT
The DNA here is from genome assembly GCA_004026765.1 of Micronycteris hirsuta. Classification (NCBI taxonomy): domain Eukaryota; kingdom Metazoa; phylum Chordata; class Mammalia; order Chiroptera; family Phyllostomidae; genus Micronycteris; species Micronycteris hirsuta. The sequence goes on from PVJI01004358.1 coordinate 76,715, forward strand.
AGAGTAGGAACAGAATCACAGAAATGGAGATCACATGGAGGATTATCAGTGGGGCAGTGGGATGGGGAGAGAGGTGGAAAAGGTACAGAGAATAAATAGCATAAATGGTAGGTAGAAAATAGACAAGGGGAGGTTAAGAATAGTATAGGAAATGGTAGAAGCCAAAGAACTTACATGTACAATCCATGGACATGAACTAAAAAGGGGAATGCAGGTGGGAGGGGGTATGCAGGGTGTAGAGTAATAAAGGGGGGAGGAAATGGGACAAGTGTAATAGCATAATCAATAAAATGTATTTTTGAAAAAGATATTTTCTTTTGGGCAGCTGAGAAGGGAGGACCAAATAATTTTTACTGAATACCTTTAGTAAGCCAGGCATTTTGTTAGGCATCAAAGTCGTCATAAGTTCTTACTGAATTTCTAAAATTATTTTATTTGAAAATAATTTCAGACACACAGAACACTTGCAAGAACAGCACAAAGAGCTCCCATATTCCTTTTAATTAATTTTTCCTTGAACTATTAATCGCAACTTAAAAAAAATTTAGTAAGACTTCACTGTTTTAAAGCACTTTTTGGTTCACAGCAGTCAAGAAGATAACAGAGATTTCCCATAAACCCCATCCCTACACATGAACTTCAACCAAATATTACCATTGTACTACGTATGAGCGAGTATACATGGGATGAGCCTGCAACATCTTGTGCTTGGCTCACTGTAGTGAACTCAGTGAGGCCTTCCTTTCCAGACAGGGCCTTAATGTCATCTTCAACTCTTTCCCTGTTTCTGCTGTATCTTAATTGGATTCTCAAATTTCAGTGAAACTACCTGATTATCTCATTTCTGTTCTCTCATTTTTGTTCCTGCTTCCAGCCATTTCAGAGGACTGCACCATTTCTAATTTCATTAAACTTTTTCTGAGCCGTTTGAGAACAAGATGCTCATCACTCTTAGATAATCTGGTATGTATTTACCAAAACATGGAGAGTCTCTTATGTAGTCACCAACTCAGGAAGTTAACATTGATGCAGCACTACCTTGAGATTTTCCAGATGCCATTCAGAATTTTCCACCTGTCCCAATAGTGTCTCTTTCCTTTTTGGTCCAGGATTGAATTCAGGATCACATGTTGCATCCAGTTGTCATGTCTCTTTAGTCTCCTTCAGTTTGAAATAGTTCCTCAATATTTCTCTTTTATGACCTTGACTTTTATGACCTTGACTTTTTAGAAGTTAGATGTCCCTTAACTTCTGTCCATCCAGTGGTTGCCCATGGGCATACTGAATACTTGTCAGCAGGAATATCATAGAAATGATGTGTTAGAGTATTACTGGGAGACATAGAGTGATATTTAACTTTGAACACCTTGGTAAGTTCACATCTATCATAAAGTCATCATTTTTCCTTTTGTAATTGCTAACTCTTGCGTGAACACCTCTAAGACTATGCTAATATTGTGTTCCTCATCAAATAAATCTCTACCCTCTAGCCTTTGGGTCCACTGATAACTTGTGCCCAAATCAGTCACTACTATGAAGGTTGCCATCTGCATTTATTAGTTGATTTTCTACTGAAAACAGACATTTCCCTTCCCCCCATGCATTCGTTCATTCATTTATATCAATATGTACTCATGGATTTCTGTTCTTATTCAGTGGGATTTAGTAGTTATATTTTATTCCGATGCTCTATTTGTCCTAGACTTGGCTAGTGGGAGTCTTTTAAGATGGCTCCTGTGTCTTTCTGACATGTCCCCATCCATCCTGGGAGAATTTCCTTACTTTCTGGCACAAGATATTTCAGACTTATTTTGTACTTTTCCTGTCCCAGCTCTGGAATCATGCATTTTTCCAAGGAATCCTGATTCTTTTAGTGCATGTGGTACTTAGAAATGAAGATTTGGATGTCTAATGTGCTCATTTCTTCTGGGGTACAATTACTTCCAGGGCAGAGAGAGCTAGGAAATACGTGTGTGTAGGTACACATCTGAATCTCTGTCTGTATCTTTGTATGTGTGTTTAAAAAGCTCACACTGATACATCCAGTTCCAGTCCAACATATCAAGGTTCTTTTTTGTCTTGCTCTTTCTGGTTTTTTTTGAATCCCTTCTCCAGCAGCGAGAGGTTGGCTCCCATTATTCTCAGTATATTTACTTGTTTGCTCAAATCCCTGCGTTGTGCGGGTCTCCCTGCCTTAGGCTAGTTGTCCGTTGTCTGCCGCCTCTGAGGCCTGTGCCACAGGTCCTCAGGGATGCTTACAAGTTTGTGCTAGTAAGGGAATGGAACTTCTCATTCATCCGAACAAAAATTTGTTAGAAACATGTTATCTCCAGTTTTAAAGGAGAACAGAGCTGAAATTCAGAAGGGTGTGTGACTCTGGGCGTATTACCATGTAAATAGTGGTAATCTACTGTCGAAGAAATGCCCTAAAAGAGCGGACTTTGGTAAGTATCTGGGCCAGCTCCCTGACCAGTTTCAAATGATTGCCATCTTATGGTGAGTCTTTGGAGTAATTCAGGGGTCACTGTTAACCTTATTTTATTAATAGTTAAATTTAATATCTTGACTTTTTGTTAAACAATTGTTAATAGCTTTCCCGATTTTTTTTAAAAACTTGGATTTTAGTTGAATTTATTGGGGTGGCATTGGTTAATAAAATTATATAGCTTTCAGGTGTACAAATCTATAATACATCATCTGTATATTGTTTTTTTGTGTTCACCACTCTGAGTCAAGTCTCCATTTTGAATTATAGATGTAGTCTTGTACGTAAAGAAGTCAGCAGCAGTACAATTTAAAAATATATCCAGGACTGGAGATGACTTTGAATGGAAAGCATTTAGACAATCCTGAGTCAGTTTAATGTATTCTTTGAGTACCATATAAGTGCTAGACACTGATTGGCAGTGGAATTAGAGAATGAATGAGACCTTATCTTTATCCCAAAGGAGATTATACTTCTTTCTTTAGAGGAACTTAAAATCTATTATACAGCTAGAACTATATACAGATAAGTCATAGTTAACTATGTATTAGCATACAGCTAAAATATATACAGATAAGTCATATGTAATAAGTATAGTAGAATATCTTATTAGAACACTCAGGTCTCTCAAGTATTTTAAAAAATTTAAATTTTATTTCCTTTTTTAATTGGTAATATGGCTACTTTGTTCAGTTTTTTAAAAAGATTTTATTTATTTTTAGAGAGAGGGGAAGGGAGGGCGAAAGACAGGGAGAGAAATATCAACGTGTGGTTGCCTCTTGTGCACCCCTTATTGGGAACCTGGCCCACAACCCAGGCATGTACCCTGGCTGGGAATCGAACCAGCAACTCTTTGGTTCGTGGCTGGCACTCAGTCCACCGAGCCACACCAGCCATGGCAAATTTTAAAACAATATGCAAAGGTTATATTGAGAAGTCTCAGTACTATTCTGTCTATCCCTCTCTTCTCTCTATGGGTAACCAATTTTATTTTTTGTATATTTTGCCAGTATTTATGCAAACAAACAAAATACAAATATATGTTAACACTTTCCTCCTCTACCTTTTATGTGGAAGGCAGCATACTATATTAATGTTTTATATAATAATTTTTTTATTTAAAATATACCCTGGAGATCTTTTGACTTCAGTATACAGAGAGCTCTCCTTTTTTAATATAGTGACATGTTCTATTGTGTGGATATACTATTAGGCTAATTCTAATTAAAACTCTCCTTCAGTTTTTTAGGTCCTTTTACTTGTGTGACACTTTCACCTGTTTATGAGCTAGTGCTTTCATAAGGCATTTTGCATTAATGACCTCCCTTACTTTGTTCAGTCCTCTTATGCCTCATTGGATAAGCCTTTCAAACTTTGTGGTCAAGCAGAATTCTTCCTTATTTCAATAGCTTAGGTGAAAAATGGAAGGAAAAGAGAAAGGGATGAAAGCGATCATTTGTTGAGCTGTACTGGGTGTTGTAAAGTATATCTCATTTAATTCTTCGAGCAACCCTATGGAGTAGGTAGTGTTAATTCATTTTTAGAGATGAAGAAGTTGAGGCTCAAAAAGCTGAGTTGTCCAGACTTCACAGCTAGAAAATGGCAGATTTAGGTTTTGAAAGTAGGTTAATTTCAGTCCAGAATCTGTATCTTTTCTGCTGCTGTCCTATTTTCTGTCTCCTATTTTTGAATTCCTGAACTCTAGTCTTACAGCTGGACCTCTCTGCTGTCTGCTATAAGCCTTTCATCAAGAACTATAAAATCAGATATGTTCTGCTATTGTATTTTTCTGATTACTGGCTTGCTACCTGTTTATCTGACCTCTACAGTAAGGCCCTGCTTGCCTGGATCACACTGCCTATTTGTGTGTTACTGTAAGTGTTGGATACCATTTTTTACTTCCTTTGTCTGAATTTGTTCTCATCATTACTCTTGAGTTTCCTTTTCACCCCTAATTTTCCCTGTGGTAGCCTTGTCACCACTTGAGTTTCATTTTGGCGATATAAAGCTTGTGTAAAACTCCTGAGATTTGGAGGGATGATTTTAAACAAAGATCATCATGTTTCATCTGGACTTGTACAGTAGTCGTCTAAAGTATGTTCTGTGCGTGGTCTTGCCCTTTTTAATCTTCCTCTGCATTGTAGCCATAGTGATCTGATTTGCACATCTGATCACATTATACCCCTACTCAAATTTTTTATTGCTTCTCCATCTGCATGTTAATATAAAAATCTAAACTCATGTTTAGCCCCTGTCTACGTCTCCAAGGTATTCCCTGGAATGCAGTGCCTTGCACATATGTGCTAATTAATACTGATTATATTTTGAGTGAATAAAATGAATGAATTTTCCAAGAAGATTAAAATTATTTGGGAAATACCAGATTTTAATGTTGATTTTTTTTTTTTAGTCTTTTTCTTTTTTGGCTATTTCTTATCTCATGGCAGTAAAATATTTTTTACAAACTCCAGGGATTCACATATTGTTTTATTTACATTGGAATTTTAAAAATCTCTATACTTGGTTTATTTTCATTTCAAACTTATTGTGCCTTTTCCAGCCCAATACATACTGCTATGAGTTGCAGTGGCTTACTAACAGAAACTAGTAGGGAAATGGGTAATCTTCATTGGGGAGGGTTTTGCGATTTGAAGGCGTTCGCCCAGGTATTCTGATATTGTGACCCATCTTGCATCGGGCTATTACATGTTTTTTGATCTGTGTTAGCATAATTGTTTACAGAGTAATTATATAGGTCTATAGTTACATATATGCAATTCTGAGATTCCCCAAGGCCCTGAAAAGCAAACATTTTTCTAATTAATTTGCTAGCCAAACATGATATAAACAGATGGGAGGTTTAGTTTTTAACTTACTCCACGTATGGTGAACATTCTTAAGGTTTTGTAAGAAATTTTAAGTTAGCAGAATGGTTAATACAGGGAGTTACCCTAGACCCAGTCAAGAGTGTTAATATATTTGTGCCACATCACATCTCCACAATCCAAATATTGTGAAATTCACAGAACTTCTGAAAGTATTTTGAAACTGTAGGTTTCAGATACAAGATGGTTGGCATAAACCAATTTTCACTACCACCAATTTCCCTAGCAGTTAGTGATAAATGGTACTTTGTTTTATTTTGAATTTCTTTTTAGTGATATTGAATATTTTCATGTTTTTTACTAATTTCATTTCTTGTTGCATACATTCTTCAGATTTTTTATTCATTTATCTGGCAGGGTCTTAATGTGATTTTTTTTAAACCAGCCTATAATATTGTAGATAATTAACTGTTTTTCTGTTAGCACAGTTGCATGCTTGTGATATACTCTGAGCGTTTTGTTTTTAGCCTGTCAATAAGAAATGCTGCAAGTTGAAAACTTATCTAGCAGGGGTGTCCAACCTGTGGCCCAGGATGGCTATGAATGTGACTCAACATAAAATTGTAAATTTACTTACACCTTTTTTTTTTTTGCTCATCAGTTTTCATTAGTGTTTGTGTATTTAATGTGTGGCCCAAGACAAGTCTTCTTCCAGTGTGGCTCAGAGACACCAAAAGGTTGGACACCACTAGAAGGATCATACGTCTTTGCTCAAATCCTTTAATGGCTTCCTATCTTACTTAGAGTAAAGGTTGCAGTTTTTACCACTGCCAGTGAGGCCCTACATGATCTGTGCCTCCTGTTCTCTCTCTGAACTCAACTTGGACCACTCTCCTTGTTCACTTGTCTCAAGGCACGCTCACTGGTCTCTTTGCTGTTCCTGATGCAGGCCAGATATGCCCCACTTCAGGTCTTTGTGCTTGTTCTCTACCCTCTAAAACACCTTTCTCCAGGCAGAGTGTCCGCATGTTTCACTTCCTCACTCCTTTTCAAGTCTCTTATAAATGAAATATTCAGTTATATCTTTTTTGAATAATCTCTTTAAAATTACATCCCTATTCCTACATTTCCTGCTTATTTTATTACCTTATTTTTTAGATTTTATTGTTCAGTTACAGTTTACATTTAATATTATTTTGTACTGATTTTGGGTGTAGTGGTTAAAAAATCATACCCTATAAAGTGTTCCTTCTGATATTTCAGGTATCCACCTGGCACTGTACATAGTTATTACAATATCATTGATTGTATTCTCTGTGCTGTACTTTCCATACCCAGTACCATTCTGTGACTACCAATTTGTAGTTCTTAATCTCTTCCTTTACCCTTTTCCCAGCCCACCAACCCCCTTCCTCTCTGGCAACTATCAGTCTATTCTCTGTATCTGTGAGTCTGTTTCTATTTTGTGTTTGTTTATTTTGCTCTTTAGAGACCACATATAAGTGAAATAATATGGTATTGGTCTTTCTCTGTTTGACTTATTTCAATTAGCATAATATACTCCAGGTCTACCCGTGCTGTCACAGATAGTATGATTTCATTCTTTTTTATGGTTGAATAATATTCCATTAGATATATAAATATTATATATATTATATATATCAAAATCATAGCTTTTTAATCTGCTTGTCTATTAATGGGCACTTAGGTTGCTTCCATATCTTGGCTATTGTAAATAACTCTGCAGTGAACATAGGGGTGCATATAATTCTTTCAAATTAGTGTTTTGCAGTTTATATATACTTCAGATATATACCAGAAGTGGAATCACTGGGTCATAAGGCACTTCTATCTTTTATTTTTTGATTACTTCTAATTTATTCTGTTCTGTTAAAAAAATATTTGTTTTGACTCATTAAATTGATTTGTTAGCCAATAAGTCTCAACCTGGAGTCTGAAACATTTCATTAAACATTTAGGTACTATAAACTTTATTGTTTGTGTTCAGTTACATAAAAAACTCTGCTTGTATGAGAGCATTGCTTTCTAAAGAAAAGATAAAAACTCTAGAGGCCAGCAGTCTTTTATTTTTCATCTAAAAAATGCTCTACACTAATCTCGTAACTAAAAAGAAATTAATTTTTGCTGAAGAAGAAAGGAGCACCAAAGCCTTCAAAATGATACCACATACACTGCTATTACATGGTTGGCGTGTTTTATTTTTTTTTTAGTATGGACATTTTATTTTTTTATTTTTTTAATATATTTTATTGATTATACTATTATAATAGTTGTCCCATTTTTCCCCCTTTATTCCCCTCCTACCCGCACCCCCCATTCCCCGCCCTTTAGTTTTTGTCCATGGGTCATACACGTAAGTTTTTTGGCTTCTAAATTTCCTATACTATTCTTAACCTCCCCCATCTGTTTTCTGCCTACCATTTATGCTACTTATTCTCTGCACCTTTTCCCCCTTTCTCCCCCTCCTACTCCCCTGTTGATACCCTTCCATGCCTTATATAAATCCCTTTAACATTTCATATAATAAAGGCTGGGTGATGATGAACTCCTTGAACTTGACCTTATCTGAGAAGCACTTTATTTGCCCTTCCATTCTAAATGAAAGTTTTGCTGGATAGAGTATTCTTGGATGTAGGTCCTTGCCTTTCATGACTTGGAATACTTCTCTCCAGCCCCTTCTTGCCTAAAAGTTCTCTTTTGAGAAATCAGCTGAAAGTTTTATGGGAATTCCTTTGTAGGTAACTATCCCCTTTCTCTTGCTGCTTGTAAGATTCTCTCCTTATTTTTATTTTTTTTAAAGATTTTATTTATTTTTAGAGAGGGGAAGGGAGGGAGAAAGAGACAGAGAGAAACAGCAATGTATGGTTGCCTCTCACATGGCCCTCACAGGGACCTGGCCTGCAACCCAGGCATATGCCCTGACTGGGAATCGAACCGGGACCCTTCGGTTCCCAGCCCGCGCTCAATCCACTGAGCCACACCAGCCAGGACGTATTCTCTCCTTATTTTTAATCTTGGTTAACGTAATTATGATGTGTCTTGGTGTGTTCCTCTTTGGGTCCAACTTGTTTGGGACTCTCTGAGCGTCCTGGACTTCCTGGAAGTCTATTTCCTTCACCAGCTTGGGGAAGTTCTCCTTCATTATTTGTTGAAATAAGTTTTCAATCCCTTGGTCTTCCTCTTCTCCTTCTGGCACCCCTTTGACTCAGATGTTGGGATGTTTAAAGATGTCCTGGAGGTTCCTAAGCCTCTCCTCATTTTTTTGAATTCTTGTTTCTTCATTCTTTTCTGGTTGGATGTTTTTTTCTTCCTTCTGCTCCACTCTGTTGATTTGAGTCCGTTTCCTTCTCATCCCTATTGGTTCCCTGCACATTTCCCCTCATTTTATTTATTGTATCCTTCATTTGTTCATCTAATTGTGACCAAATTTCAGTCAATCCTCTGAGCTTCCTGATTACCAGTGTTTTGAACTGTGGATCTGATAGGTTGGCTACCTCTTCGTCACTTAGTTGTATTTTTTCTGGAGCTTTGATCTTTTCTTTCATTTGGGCCATTTTTTCCCCCTCGGTGGGCCTGTTACTTTAAGGGGTGGAGCCTTAGGTGTTCACCAGGGCAGGGTAACTCAGGTCACTGTGTTGTGACGGTGCCTGTCGGGGTGGGGCCTGAGAGAACAATGGCGCTTACTCCGCTCTCTGCACTTCCCCCGCTACCCACAAGCAAGTTGGGTCCTTCTGTGCTGGCTCCAGGGTCGGTGGGCGGGCTTGAGGAGTTCCAAGACCCTGTGGGTCTCTCCAATGAATTCTCCTGTGAGGCTGGGAGTTCTTCCCGCTGCCACCTCAACCCCCACAAGTGTTTTCAATTGGTGGTTTGAGGCTTTATTTCCCCATGATGGTGGATTGTGAGGTCTTCTCTGCTCCCCAGCTTTTTCTTCCGGTTTATCTACGTGTGAATCAGGGACTTCCCGGTCTACCAGTCTCGGCCCCATTGGGTCTGGGTGGGCCAGCCTTGTGTTTTGCTGAGTGCGCCCGTGGTGGGTCTCTCCGGGCAGCTGCAGCATTGCCAGTACTGCTCCACAAACCACCGTCTCCCTGCGTGCTCTCTGCGTGGCTCCACCCCGCTTACCGGTCTGGATGAACGTGTCTTCTTTAACTCCTTGGTTGTCGGACTTCCACTCAGTTCGATTTTCTGTCAGTTCTGGCTGTTTTTTTTTTTAAATTGTTGTTTTTCCTCTTTTGGTTTTGCGAGGAGGCACGGTGTGTCTACCTATTCCTTCATTTTGGCCAGAAGTCCATGGTTGGCCTGTTTTAGAAGAGGAAAAAAAAGAATGTTTTCTTTGACTGGTGGTATTTGTGAAAGATCGACTAGGATTATTGTTGGAATCTCGTCTAGAGGAGACTAAAGAACAGAAATTTAGGAAGTGGGGAGGGAGAGAGAGGGAAAGTGCTAGTGGCAGTCAGGTATAGTGGAATCTTGGTTCTTGAACTTAATTTGTCCCGGAAGGCTGTTTCAGAAGTGATTTGTTCAAAAACCTAATCATTTTTTTTTTTCTGTTATAAATACATAACAGCATGAAAGGGTTGTCGGGCTGAGAACTGAAATTTTGTTTGACAGCCACAACATTTTTACTGTGAACAACTGTTGGAGAACTAAAGTCTGCCTGTAATGAGCCACTGACAGGAGAGAGAGTAGTTCTTTGACTCACTAAAAAGTTTGTTGATATCTTTTTTAGTGTGCTGTTTTACTGAATTATATAAAGTCTCTGCTCCTTGAGGGCAGAGATCTAAATGTATACATATTTATATCTCTAGCATCTAGTGCTGTGTCTAGCCGTGAGAAGCTGTTGACATGTTTCTGTGAATGAGTAGGTATATTGAAGGCACAGGATTAGGGAAATCTTTGTGGGCCTTAGTGGTTCTAGGTGTCTGTCTGTCTCTTTATTGTATCTATTTCTCTCTCTCTCACTCACTCTGACACACACACACACACACACCATACTTTAAATACTGTAATGTATAAATAGGAAATAATGAGGTAAAAGATTAAGAAGCAAAGAAAGGAGAAGCCTCACGTAAATAAATTTGATGTGAGAAATAGTTCAAATTTGATTCCTATGTTGAAATAGTTTACAGTGAGGATCAAATGTATTTTGACATTGAAATTCGGTATTCTTAACAGGTTAGTAACAGTTGAAGTCAGTAACAGTTGAATAAAGGACATGCACAGGACATCTGGGAAATGCTGCCTGTATCTCAATGAATTAACATGTGCAGCTTCAGTGCTTTGCATTCATGTCTCAGTTAATTGATTTGCACATGATTATCTAGGATACTTTTTTGTCGTACTGTATATCTTTTATTTTTTTGTAAGTTCTATGTATTGATTATTTTTTTTTTTTGAGGTTGAGGGAAGAGAGAGGGAGACATTGATTTGTTGTTCTACTTATTTATGCATTCATTGGTTGATTCTTGTATGTACCCTAATGGGGGCTCAAACCTGCAACCTTTGCGTAGCGGGACGGTGATCTATCTAACCAAGTGAGCTGTCAGGCCAGGGCTACCATTTCTTAAATAAGAAGCTTCTTATTATGTAACAAGTTATTGCATAATAAGTACAATATAAATGTGTTTGGTATATTAAATATGGAGATAAATTTTACAGCAAAACTATTACATTTTATTTTTTCCCTCCTTCAGGGTATCAGTTTTATAGCTCATAGTTTTGATAGCACTGTCGTAAGAGAATCTGACCCATTCAGTTTTATATTGCAAAATTCAGTTCTAAAGGGCTGAGGGAGCTTTCACTGAATATGTATAGTGTTATAGCAACAAGCTAAGTTATTCAGTCCAGTATTTTACACTATCAGCATTTTAACTTATGGTTACATCTAAAACATAGTATATAATAAATTAAGGTTACCACAGAGCAGATGGTTTGCTTGAGAACATTTCATTTAAAATAGGTCTAAAGGGTTGTCAACTATCCAGAGAACTTTTTATGAGCTGTTAATTGCTTGATAATTTTAGATAGTAAAGGTTTTACTGTGTCTGCTTTTAAGTGTAAAACCAGAATTTGAAAGGAATAGTTTTCTTACTCTTTACTCACAGCTTTTCATTTTGAAAACTTTTAAACCTATGAAAAAGTAGCAAGAATAGTATACTAAACACCCATGTACCCTTCATATCGATTCACCAATTGCTAACATTTTGCTACTTTGCTGTATCTCTCTCTGTGTATATACTTTAAAAATTTCTGAACATTTTCAAGATTGCAAACATGATTGTAACACTTTACCCCTAAATGTGTCAGCATGCAAACATGTGCCTTTTAGTAATAAACACTTTCTTCTGTATAACCATATGATCACACCAGGAAATTTAGCATTGACACAGTACTTTAATCTTACATACAATCCGTATTCAAATTTGTTCAATTGTCCAATCAGGTCCTTTATGCCACTTCCCCACCCCCTGATTCATGGTTGAATCAGGGAGTACAGGTAACATTTGGTGATTATGTCTCTTTATTTTACAGCACTTTCTCAGCCTTCCTCTACATCTCCTTTCTCCTTCTTTTTCGTCCTCACATTTTCAAAGGATCCAGGCCAGTTGTTTTTTTAAAATCCTCACCCAAGGATATGTTTAGTGACTTTAGAGAGAGCAGAAGGGGGAGGAAGAGAGGGAAAAAAACCTCTTTGTGAGAGGGAGACATTGATCATGTACCGAATGGGGATCGAACCTGTAACCTAGGTTGTACTCTGACTTGATCTTGAACCTGCAGCCTATTAGTGTATGTATAAGACGACGTTCCAACCACCTGAGCCACCCGTCCAGGGTCCAAGCCAGTTGTTTTGTAGAATGTCCCTCATTTGGTTTTGTCTGATTATTTTAATTTCCTTTTTTCATAATTAGATTCAGGTTAACATTTTTGGCAGGAGTATTACATAGACTTTCTGTTCTCACTGTAGAACATCATGGTGCTTATGACATTCATTTTGGTGATGTTAAACATGATTGGTTAAGGCAAGATTTGACAAGGTTTTTATTTTAAAGGTAACTTTCTCTTTTATGATTAATAACTAGTCTTTGGGACAATACTTTCAGATTATGTGTGTATCTTATTCCCCAACAAACTTTCACCCAGTGATTTTAGCATTCATTGATAATTCCCGCCTGAATCAGTTACGGTAGCTGTAAAATGGTAAATTTCCGTTTCTGCTATTCTTTTGACATTTATCTTTTGACATTATTCTACGAAGAAGAGTTATTCCTTTCCCTTAAAAAATTAGGGTCCAGTTAGAAGAATGGCCTCTTGTTTTATTCAGGGTATTATCTATTCTTGTTGTTACTTATTTTGAAACTTAAATTGTCTCATTTGGCTGGTGAAAACCCTTTTAAACTGCTTCTCATGTTTTTTTGACTTGTTCCCATCAGATTTTGAGGACTTCTTTATTTACTGGCACAAGATATTTAACCTGACCTTGTATTTTTTTTCTTGCCCCAGATCTGGAATCAACCATTTCTCCCAAGGAGGAAGGAGGTCTGATTCCTTTAAATGTGGAATAGTATATAGGGCATTAGGTACATTCATTGTTATTAGAGTATTTTTGCTTCTAGGTTCTATTAGTGGATAGAGATAGCAAATATATGGTTTTATTTTTACTTTTAAAACATTTGTTTTGTTTATTTTTAGAGAGAGGGAAAGGTAGGGAGAAACAGGGAGAGAAGCATCCATGTGTGAAAGAAACATCTGTCTGTTACCTCTCCCACTCCCTCATCCAGGAGTTTAGCCTGCAACCCATACATGTGCTCTGACAGGGAATCGAACCTGGCGATCCCTTGTTTTGCAGGACGGTGCACAACCCATGAGCTATACCATTCAGGTCACAAATGCATGTTTTTAAATGAGACGATATCAATCTCTTTAATTCCAATCTAATATTACAACTCTTTCCCATGCCATAACTGATACCCTGTCTCCTATAGCAAGGTCCCAACAGCATTAATATATTTATACATTTATTCAGTCATATAATACACACAAAATAGTTTCAAAGTACTACATCAAGAACACTACCAACAACAAACTTACTAAGTAAAGTTTGTGCTTTTTGTTTTTTGTTTTTAATATTTCTTTCAATTTATTCTGAGACTGAATCCTACTGTGATTTATATAGTCAGGAGCAGCTGTTAGCAAATTGGTCCTCTGCCACCTGTTTTTGTACGCCTTATGAACTAAGACTGATTTTTACATTTTTAATGTTTATAAAATAATCATTCATAACAAAATTATGAAAATTATATGAACCTTGAACTTCAGTATTGTTTTATTGGAACAAACCATGCTTCTTTTTTTACATAATATATATGGCTACTTTCTTGCTACAAAGGTAGAATTACGTAGTCATGGCATATCGTTATGGCCTGTAACACCTAAAATATTTTTTGTCTGGTTCCTTACACAAAACTTTTGTGTACCCTAGTCAACAATAACTGTAGTCAATGTTCTTTTTTATTTTTCCTCACCTGAGGACATTTTTTCATTGTTTTTAGGTTGAGAGGAAGGGAGAGAGAGAAGCATCAATTGGTTGTCTCCTGTATTCACCCGGAGTGGGGATCATATATGCCTGGACCAGCGATTGAACCTGCAGCCTAGGCGTGTGCCCTGACTGGAAGTTGAACCCACAACTTTTTGGTTACCGGACAATACTTCATCCAGCTGAGCCACACCAGCCAGGGCATGTTCAATATTCTTGACTAGGGTTGGAACACTTTTTTCCCCTATATGTGGTTGTGTTATTATTTGATATATGGTTCATTTATTTATTCTACTTTAGGAAGAAAGTATTATTTTTTTTAAGATTTTATTTTTATTTATTTTTAGAGAGAGAGGGGAAGGGAGGGAGAAAGAGAGGGAGAGAAACAGCAATGTATGGTTGCCTCTCACATGGCCCTCATGGGGACCTGGCCCGCAACCCAGGCATGTGCCCTGACTGGGAATCGAACTGGGACCGCTTGGTTCCCAGCCCGCGCTCAATCCACTGAGCTACACCAGCCAGGGCAGAAGGTATTTTTTTTTTTAATGTTGGAAATCAGAAATGATTGAATTTTAGAACTAGAGGGGAATTTAGAGATCATGTAAATTTTAGAGCTAGAAGCAAATTTAGTAATCATGTAGTCCTGCACCACCCAATAGTCAACCACTGGCCAAATGTGACTATTTAAATTTAACTCAGTTAAAAAAAATTCATCAGAAACAAACTTACAGATGCAAATAACATTTATTCCCCATAGATACAAAGAGGAAGAGGGTCAGGGGAGGATGAAGAGGGTAAAGAGGGGCAAATACATGGTGACAGAAAGAGGCTAGTCTTTGGGTTTTGACCACACAATATAATAATACAGATGATTTATTGTATTATAGAATTGTACACTTGAAATTTATATAATGTAATTAGCCAGTGTCTCCCTAATAAATTTAATTAGAACAATTTGCTAGTCATATTTCAAGTGTTTAGTTGTCATATGTGGCATAGCTACTATATAGGACATGCAGGTTATACATTACACACAGTTTTATCATTTTATGAATGAAGAAATTGGGCCTCAGAAAGATGAAGTGACTGTCCCAAGGTAAATCAGAAATAGATAATAGAATTAGAATGTGAAATTTACTGTGACTCAACAGCTTACCAGGTTTAATAATATAACAGCAGTTGTTAATAGAAAAGAAATGAGTGTGCCAAGACAAAAAAATGGCCCAAATGAAAGAACAAATCAGAGTTCCACAAAAAACACAACTAAGTGATGAAGAGACAGCCAACCTATCAGATTCACAGTTCAAAACACCGGTAATCAGGATGCTCATGAAAATGTTCGAGTATGATGGCAAAATAGAGGGAAAAGTGAAATAAAGAAAAATGCACAGGGAACCAACAGTGAAGGGAAGGAAACCAGGACTCAAATCAATGGTTGGAGCAGAAGGAAGAAATAAACATTCAAACAGAAAAGAATGAAAAAATAAGAATTCAAAAAAAGGAGGAGAGGCTTAGGAACCTCTGGGACAACTTCAAATGTTTCAACATCTGAATCATAGAGGTGCCAGAAGAAGAACAAGAGGAAGAGCAAGAAATTGAAAACTTATTTGTGTGACTAATGAAGGAGAACTTCCCTAATCTGGCAAAGGAAATAGACTTCCAGGAAGTCCAGGGAGCTCAGAGAGTCCCAAAGAATTTGGACCCAAGGAAGTACACACCAAGGCACATCATCATTACATTACCCAGGATTAAAGATGAGAGAATCTTAAAAGCAGCAAGAGGAAAGGAGAGAGTTACCTATAAAGAAGTGCCCACTAGACTATAAGCTAATTTCTCCGAAGAAACCTTATAGGCAAGAAGGGGCTGGAAAGAAGTATTCCAAGTCATGAAAGGCAAGGACCGACATCCAAGATTACTCTATCCAGCAAAGCTATCATTTAGAATGGAAGGGAAGATAAAGTGCTTCCCAGACAAGATCCAGTTAAAGGAATTCATCATCAACAAGCCCTTATTAAATGAAATGTTAAAGGGACTTACCTAAGAAAAAGAAGAAGATCAAAAATACGAACAGTAAAATGACCAAAAACTCACAACTGTGAACAACCAAATCTAAAAAAAACAAAAACGAACTAAACAAACAACTAGAAGACGAACAGATTCACAGAAATAGAGATCACATGGAGGGTTATCAGTGGGGAGGGGGAGCAGGGAGAATGAGGGAAATCATAGTTTAAAAAAATGAAAAGAGTGAGACCTCTGCTTTAGTCTGTGAAATCCTTTCTTACTAAATTCTGTATGAGTACACTATAGTAACAAATACTCGCATTTTGAGAGCTTAATAATTGACTGAGTGGCCTATTTTTGCTGCTTTTCATATTCATTTACAGTCATTTCTATTCATTTTTGCAGTATGTTCCATTTGGATATTTACATTGGAACTTAACTTGGGAAGCCATTGGGCAAGGTTACAAATAATAGGCTGTGCAAAACAAAAAAACCCAAAATCTACTGGTATTACCCATATGAGCAGTGAATTTTTTTTTAAAGATTTTATTTATTTATTTTCAAAGAGAGGGGAAAGGAAGGAGAAAGAGAGGGAGAGAAACATTAATGTGTGGTTGCCTCTCACATGGCCCACACTGGGGACTTGGCCCGCAACCCAGGCATGTGCCCTGACTGGGAATCGAACTGGCGACCCTTTGGTTCACAGCCCACTCTCAATCCACTGAGCTACACCAGCCAGGCCTATTTTTTCTCTGCCCTTACTGTAAAACACATTTCATTATATATGATTGTGACTTATTTTTTTAATTTAATGGGATAACATTGGTTAACAAAATTATACAGGTTTCAGCTGCACAGCTCTACAACACATCATCTGTACACTGTATCATGTGTTCATCACCTCAAGTCTCCGTCCATCACCATTTATCACCCCTGTACCCTCCTATACTTTCCTCCTCCCCCCAGCAATCACCACACTTTTTTCTTGTCCACGAGTACTTTCTCATTTTGTTCTCTTTTGCTCAATTGCTCTACCCCAACCATTCAACCCCTTTCCACCCTTCCCCACCCCTCCCACACAGCTGTCAGCCTGCTCTCTACCTATGAGTCTGTCACTACTTTGCTTGTTAGTTCATTTTGTTCATTAGATTCCGTGCATGAGTACAATCATATGGTATTTGTCTTTTTCTGACTGGCTTATCTCACTTAGCATAATACTCTTCAGGTCCATCCTTGCCATCCCAAAGGGTAAAATTTCCTTCTTGTTTTTAATGGATGAATAGTATTCCATTTTGTAAATGTACCACAGCTTTTTTATCTACTCATCTACCATGGACACTTGGGCTGCTTCCAGATCTTCACTATTGTAAACAATGCTGTAATAAACCTAAGGGTGCATGTATTCTTTGAATTCGTGTTTTGAGTTTCTTCAGATAATTTCCAGAAGTGGAATCGCTGGGTCATAAGGGAGTTCCATTTTTAACTTTCTGAGGTAACTCCACACTGCTTTCCACAGTGCCTGCACTGATCTACAGTCTCACCAACAGTGCACTAGGGTTCCCTTTTCTCCACATCCTTACCAACACTTGTTTGTTGATTATAGATGATAGTCGTTCTGATAGGCATGAGGTGGTATCTCATTGTGGTTTTAAGTTGCATTTCTCTTATTAGTGACTTTGAGCATCTTTCCATATATCTGTTGGCCATCTGTATGTCCTCTTTGGAGAAGTGTCTGTTCAGGTCCTTTGCCCATTTTTTAAATTAGATTGTTTTTGTTGGTATTGAGTTTTATAAGTTCTTCATAAATTTTGGTTATTAACCCCATATCAGATGTATCATTGGTGAATATGTGCTCCCATTCAGTGGGTTGTCTTCGTTTTGTCAATGATTTTCTTTGCTGTGCTAAAACTTGTCCGTTTGATGTAGTGCCATTGGCATGCATTTTCTTTTGTTTCCCTTGCCTGAGGAGATATATCAGAAAACATATTGCTATAAGAAGTTTTTGAGATTTTACTGTTTATATTTTCTTCTAGGATTTTTGTGGTTTTGAGTCTAACATTTAAATTCTTTAATGTGGTTTTTAGTCTTTAATCCATTTTGAGTTTATTCTTGTGCATGGTATAAGAAGGTGGTCTAGTTTCATTGTTTGCAAGTACCTGTCCAATTTTCCCAACACCATGTATTGAATAAACTATCTTTACCCCATTGTATGTTTTTGGCTCCTTTGTCAAATATTAATTGAATATAATAGCATGGGTTTTTTCCTAGGATATCTACTCTGTTCCATTGATTTCTATTTCTGTTTTTATGCCAGTACCATGCTGTTTTGATTTCTATAGCCTTGTAGTATAGTTTGATGTCAGGTAGCATGATTCCTCCAACTTTTCTTCTTCTTTCTCAGAATTGCTGTGGCTATTTGGGATCTTTGGGGTTCCAAATAAATTTTTGGAATATTCTAGTTCTGTGAAATACACCATTGGTATCTTGATAGAAATTGTGTTGAATCTCTGTAATTGAACAACAATAAAGTAAAATAAAAAAATAATAATTATAACAATGCTAGGCACATAGCAAGCACTCCATAAATGTTAGTTTTTATTTTTTATTATTAATATTATTTGGGTTCTCCAGCCACTTACTGGGGTGATCATTTCTTAAGGTATATAAAAGTTTAATCACTATGCTGTATACCCAAAACTAATATAATATTGTATGTTAACTTTAACTTAAGAATAAATTTTAAAAAAATGAAAAGAAAAAAAAGAAATTGTGTTGAATCTATAGATTGCTTTGGGTAGCATGGACATTTTAATGATGTTAATTCTCCCTATCCGTGAACATGGTATATAGCCTTTAATATGTTGAGGTATGTTCCTTCTATTCTCACTTTGCTGACAGTTGTTATCATAAATGGGTGCTCGTTTTTAGAAATGCTTTTTCTGCATCTATTGATATGATCGTGTGGTTTTTATCCCTTATTTATGTGATGTATCATGGTTTTTGATTTCAGATATTTTAACAACCTTGTATCCCTGCAATAAATCCAGCTTGATCATGATGTATGATCTTTTCAATGTATTGCTGCATCTTGTTTGCTAATATTTTGTTGAGGATTTTAGCATCTGTGTTCTTTAGGGATATTGGCCTATAATTTTCTTTGTAGTGTTTTTATCTGGTTTTGATTTAGGATAATGCTGGCCTCGTAAAATGAGCTTGGGAGTCTAGGAATTTATCCATTTCTCCCATGTTGTACAATTTTTTGGCATATAGTTGTTCATCATATTTTCTTACAGTCCTTTTTATTTCTTTGGTGTCAGTTGTTACTTCTCTTTCATTTGACTGTATGTATTCAGGTCCTGTCTCTCTCTCTTTTTTTTTTAAAAGACTTTTATTTATTTTTAGAAAGGGGGAAAGGAGAGAAACACCAATATGTGATAGAAACATTAATCGGTTGCCTCTCACACACACCCCCTTACTGGGAACCTGGCCTGGAACTCAGGCATGTGCCATGACCAGGGATTTAACAGGCAACCTTTTGGTTTGCAGGCCGGCACTCAATCCACTGAGCCACACCAGCCAAGACTCTCCTTTTTTTCTTGATGAGTCTGGTTAAAGGCTGGTCAGTCTTACTTATCTTTTCAAAGAGTCAGCTCTTGGTTTCATTGATATTTTGTGGTTTTTAGACTCTATTTCATTTATTTCTGCTCTGATCTTTATTATTTCTCTTTTTCTTCTCCCTTCTGAGAACCACCCCACACCCTGAGAACCCCCTTACTACCCAGCAGCTGAGAGATATCCCTGCAGAACCTCAGTCTCCGCCCATGGGAGTAGGCCAGCCATTTACTTTTTGTCATCTCTCCTACCAGTCTCTATGGGCCATCTTTTTTAAGTCCTTGTTTATAAACCTCTTCAACTAGTCTTCAATTGGATATTTAGAATGATTGTTCTATAAATTAGGTGTAATTCCAGTTTGGTCCTGGAAAAAGTTAAGTGTAGCTCCCACCTATTTCTCTGCCATCATGGATCCTTAGTTGTGATTAATCTTCCTCCTCAGATTTTTTGGGGGAGTATTGAGGTAGAAATTGAGGAAAGAATGGAGAGAGTGCAATGGATCTGATTGAAGGTTTGTAAAACTCATAAATGATGATGACTCTTTTTCAATGATGTCTTCAGTTAATTTAAATGCTTCCATAAAGTAGAAATAACTTCATTATGTTGTGGTGGAAATAATAGTACTGCCTTGAGATTAGGTAGATCTGGATTCACATGCCACTCTATCATTTTTGCCTATGTAACCTTGAACAAACTACCTGCCATTAGTAGAAGAGATCAGGTGTATTAACATCATAAAGAAAAATGTCCAAAATATTCATTATGTTAAGTTAAATTGAATGTAGTTTTATAACCATCAGCTTATAAACCAGAATGTCAGAATTCTCTGTATATTTTGCTTCTTTTTTTTTTTATTTATATTTTTATTTTATTTTATTTTATTTTAAAGATTTTTTTATTTATTTATTTATTTTCAGAGAGAGGAGAAGGAAGGGAGAAAGAGAGGGAGAGAAAGAGCAATGTATGGTTGCCTCTCACATGGCCCTCACTGGGGACCTGGTCCGCAACCCAGGCATGTGTCCCGACTGGGAATCGAACCGGGACCCTCTGGTTCCCAGCCCGCACTCAATCCACTGAGCTACACCAGCTGGGCATATTTTGCTGCTTAAGTGGTTTGGCTATTACTGTACATGTTTTTAACAACTTTATTGAGTTAAAATAGTGTATAATAAACTGTATATATTTAAAGTATAATATTTGATAGGTTTTTACATATTTATACATCCCTAAAACTACCACCACAATCAATATAATGAACATACTGATTTCTCCCTTATATTTTCTTGTGTCCCAGAGTAATTTCTTCCCCCCATACCACCACACCCTGCTCTTGTCCCACTGGTCTGCTGTTTGTCACCAAAGGTTAGTTTGTGTTTTCTAGAATTTCATATAAGTGGAATCATATAATATGCATTCTCTCTTTTTGATCTAATTTTTTTCCCTCAGCAGAATTATTTTGAGATTTGTCCATGTTGTTGCACTAACAATATTTTATTCTGTTTTATTAACTACTTGTGTTCCATTTTATTAGCATACCACAGGCGAATTATTATGTATCACATATGAATAAATCCATCACCTATTAATAGACACTTGATTTCTTCACAGTGTTTGACTCTAACAAATGAAGTTACTGTGAACATTCATGTACAAGTCTTTATATGGACATACGCATTTACCTAGCAATGGAATGGATAGCTCATGAATTTGGAGTAAGTTTAAAATTTGTAGAAAAGTACCAAAGTGTTTTCCAATATTGTTGTAACATTTTATACTCCCACCAGTGTAACATAGGAGTTCAAGCCCAGGGATTTTGCCTGCTCATTCGGATAAACAACAACAACAACAACAAAACACAAGGAGCACCTGATAGAGCAGGCACAGCCTTTATTACTCACATTGCAGGGAGTACCAATGGTAGCAGGTCGGTGAAGCAGAACAACATCTCTGACTTTGAGACTCATTTTAAGAATGCCCTGGCTGTTGGTACCATGCCCTGTCTGGCCCTAGGCTAAGGTCCTCCTGTACTTGAAGGGCCAGGGGAGGTGTGCGTACTTTCCAAACTAGGCTATGTAAGTTCTCTTAGGAATTGAGGTCTGCTGTGTGTTATAACAAACAAGGGTAAGGGGCCAGGAGGCTTTTCCATGGGTGCTAGCTGTAACCCCAATACGAGTCCCTCTCTCCAAGGAGCCACCAAGGAACACCAACGGGAATGTACCTGTGCCTGCCAAGGTCAGATGAGGGTGCTTTTCCCCAGAGGCATATCTTTGGGTGCTGGCAGGAGCATGTTATTTTGTTGTCCAGGTCCAGGGTGCAGCAGAGACTCCTGGGTGCTTAATTGTAGGTGAATAGGTGCTGCCCAAGGTCTACTGAGGAGGTTGACAGGGAATGCTTGTCTTACCCTAGGCTGTTCATTTAAAGCTTGTAAGAAGTTGGAAAGATGGTCATCCACCCCTGGAATGAGCCAGAGTCTTCAGAGCATCTTTCAGGAGGCTATTGTATTTCTTAATGAGGCCAGCTCCGGTAGGGTTGTATGGTAGAGGGACTTTCCAATCTATATTGAGGGTATCCCAGTCTTGTACCTGATGTCCCATAAAAATGGGTGCCTTGGTTGCTTTCAGTGGTGTCCGGGGTCCCATAGGCAGCACATAACTGTTTTAGGCCTCAGATGACTCATTGTGTGACCCGCTTGCATGGGTATGCTTGTTGCAAGCCAGTGGTCATGTCAGCACACATTAGGACGTAGCGTGAGCTTTTGGATAGTGGTAGGGGGTCAGTTTAGTTGACCTGCCAGCAGGTCAGCATGGTGCCCCCCATCTCAGGCCACCTGTATCTTGGGGTAACCAGTGAGGGTGCTTTTCTGCCCAGACAGTGAATTACTGAGAGGCCGTGACTGCATTGGAGTAACGGAATGGTAGGCCCCAAGCTTTTACTACTTCCCCTGAAGTTTTCTGTCCTGTGTGGCACATCTTTCTGTGGAGCCACTTGGCTGTGTCTTCTTCTGGGGCCTCTTCATGCATGCCAGGTCATCAGCCTCAGCATTGCCTCGACTGCGGAGAGGTTTGTGTCCATTGACATGGTAAAGGGTTACTACCTTTTCCAGGCTGTGTTCATAAATGTCCTTCCATAGGTTCTGTCCTGTAAGGGTTGCCAAGCCACTTGCCAGTCATCTTGTTCCCAGTGGAGCAACTATTGAGTTAGTCCTTTGTGTACTGCTGAGCTGTCTGTGCAAATTGTTACTGGTTCTGGTTCTCAGGTTATGACTATTCAGATAGGTCTCAACTTGGCCCACTGCCTACTTTGTCATGAGTTATCTTCCATTCATGTGCTGTCTTGCTGGGCTGATAGGCTACTGTTCTCCAGGTGAGTGGGCTAGCCCCAGCAAGAGCTATCAGTGTACCAGGTGTCCTCAGGTACAGGGGCTTGTCCTACTTTAATAGTAGATTCAAGCGTGGGAAGGGGAGTGGGGGCTGCTTTGTCTGCATCTTGATAAGTAACTGGGCCCAGGAGCTGCTGCAGTTCTTGACTCAGAGGGCTTGTCACCAGTTTGCTCCTCTGTTGTAACTCCTCTGTTACTCTGGAGTAACACAGAACTCCACTTAGGTGGCTGTTCTGTGTTACTGAGCTCTTGGGTCGATTTATAAGGTCCTGTACCTTCCCAGTGATGGGATAGGTAGTGTGTACTCGAATCTCAGCAGGTTTGGTAATGACTTCAGTAGCCAGGAGAGTTTGGTAAACAGCGTTCACTTGTTCTGTTGGTTAGTATCAAGCCTCTGCTCCCTTCCAGACCTGGGACCAGCAACCAGTTGGCACCTTGGTGCATCCTTGCCATTGCCAGAGGCCAAACAACCCCCAAGAATTTGACAGACAATCCAGATCCCTGGATTTTGTTGGAATTGACTATCCTTAGCCTTGGAGATGAGCCAGTGGCAAAGGAGCAGCATGTTCTAACTCTGTAAGGGAATCGGAGGTTAGTGTGGCAGTCTCACAAACCAAAAAACCAGTGAACAGTCCATGCAGCTAAGTCTTTAGCCTTAAGGCCATGGCAAACAGCAGGACTGTGCAAGTAACCCTGGGTGGGGTACAACAGTAAATGTCTACTGGCGGCCCTCTCAGGTGAAAGCAAACTGGTCCTGGCTATCAGCGTATAAGTCTATTGAGAAAACGGCATTAGCTAAATCTAATACATAATGATATGTGCCCAGCTCATGGCTGAGCTGGTCTAGGAGGCTAGCTATGTTAGGCATGGATACAAAGAGATGGAATTACCTTACTTAGTTATCTGTAATCTAGTCATGTGCCAGGTTCCATCTGGTTTCCGGACTGGTCACACAGGTGAGTTATGGGGGCTCTGTGCTGGTCTGATGATGTTCACCATAGCCAATTCTTCAATGTTCCCCCCCAATTTTCTTTTGGCCGCCTGGAATGTGGTATTATTTGGTGGCCACTACTCTATGGTGAGTGGAAAGTGACACAGAGGGGTGTTTGGCATGCCCCCTCAAAACAGCTTTCACAACCCATTTTTGGAGGCAAAACTCCCCCATGGTGGTCTGTAGGCACATGCTGGCTAGAATGTCAATTCCTAGAATATACTCTGGGGTAGGGGAAACATATTCCTTATAGGGGTGTAGTGCCAAACGCCCTACCCCAAGGTTAATGTCATAGCTCACACCTGACTGGATTGTCCTTCATAGCCATCAATGGCAGTTATGAATCCTCTGTAAACTTCTCTGGTTTACCATAAATAAGAGTACATTCTGCACCAGTGTCAGCCAAAGCCAACACTCTTTGTACCTTCTTTGGGGACTAATAAATAGCAAGTTGTACATGGGGACTCCAGTTCCCACTGGATCCCTGTAAGCAGGTCCCTCCCCATGGATTGTTCTCCAGGTGGGCCAGAGGCAGTTCCACAAGTGGGGTAGCCATAAAGTAAGCCAAACGGGGTATTGGCGCTGGGGGTGCTTATGGGACCATCTCAGTTGATGGTATCCATTCCAGCGTCTGCACAGTAGATATCACTGTAGCCTGGAACTGTTGCTCAGCTTTCAGTTGCTGCCACAGGCTTACAAGGACACAGTTAGGCTTTTTGTCTATTTTGTCTTTATCTACCCCAGCCTTTACCGGGTCATTCCGTAGCTGTTTGCGGGTTACCTTCACAGGACCTTTCTGCTTACTTTTCAGTTCAATTCTCTTCTTTTTTTCCTTCTTTGTCCTTTATATCTTCCCAGGCCTCATTCACTATAATCTCTATGTCCAAGTCACTGTTGCTTTCAGCCATAGGATCCCACTTTTGGGGATTCCAGTCACGATCACTTATATACAAGTGGGTGCTAGTCGCCCTCCCGTCACCCTGGTCCTGGCAAAGTGGCATGCTATAATTGTTCACTGGTCTGTTGTAATTGCCTTCCTAAGGTGCCCTTATTGTCTCCCTGTAAGAGACACATGTTCCTTTCTAGTCTCAGTTTCTCTTCTAAATGCAAAGTTTGCTCCTCTGCTGCTATCTGCTTTTCAGTCACTTTCTACAGTGCTGGCAGCTTCAGCCAACCAATGGTAGTGTTGATATGACAGTGGTCTTTCTTTATTCCTGGGGCGCAGTGCTCTCCTACATGTTGCAAAGCCTGTGTGATAACAGCAGGAGTTTCGGGGGCATTTCCCCAGTCCCGCAGCGGTCCCCATGAATGAAGAAGGTTTGACACCTTGAACCACATAGGATTTGCTGGCCTGCCCAGGATTCCTCTTGGCAACCCACCACTTGGCATAGTCCTGTTCACAGTCGATTCAACTTGGGGATTTTTCAGAGTATCCGATCCTGCCTGTTGCGCCAATTATAATGCAGGAGTTCGAGCCCAGGGATCTTGACTGCTTGTTTGGATAAACTGAAAAAACCATAAGGAGGACCTGATGGAGCAGACATAGTCTTTATTACTCACATTACAGGGAGCCCTGATAGCAGTAGCTGGGCAAAGCAGGACCACACCTCCTCCAGTCAGGCTTGTTATGAGGGGCTCCAGACAAAGGTGTCTTGAGTCCAAGTTGCACAAACCTTGTGTAGCCTGGAGCCACATTACATCACTGTTGTAGGACAGGAGGGAAAGGTCAAGAAGCAGTCACCAGAAACTGATCCGAAGGGGAGATAAGGAGAGAGCTACGTTCTGTCCCTCAGGACAATACAGATTCCTTCTGGCCAGGGGCCCTTTAGCCCACTTTTCGTCACAGGTGATGGAAAGGCCATGTCCAGCATTAACCCCACACCAGCAGTGAATGAGATCCATTTTTACCTGGTCCTTCCCCTTTTTGGTATTGTCACTATTTTTTATTTTAGTCATCATGCTAGGTATGCAGCGATACCATATTATGGTTTTAAATGGCATGTGCCTAAGGTCTAATGATGTTGAGCCTCTTTTGGTATGTGGTGGTTTGCCATCCATATATCTTTGGTGAAGTATCAGTTCAAATATTTTGCTTGTGTTTTAATTGAATTTTTTCCCTTTATTACTGAGTTTTGAGAGTTCTTTAAATATTGTGGGTACAAGTCCTTTATCAGATATATGCTCCCACCCTCTGGCTCGTTTTTTATTTCTTTAACAGTGTCTTTTGATAAGTAGATGTTTTAATTTTGATGGCATCGAACATATTAGTTTATTCTTTTAAGGATCAAGCTCATGATGTTTCTAAGAAATGTTTGCCTAATCCAAGGTCCCAAGGATTTCTCCTGTGTTTTCTTTAAAAAGTTTTATTTTACTTCTATTTGTGATACATTTTGAGTTAATTTTTGCAAATGGTGCAAGGTAGGGATTGAAGTTCCTATTTTTTTGCATATAATGACTATCCTTTCTGTACTGAATTGCCTTTATATCTTTGTCCATAATTTTTATAGTTTGAAATGTGTATAAATTTTTAATATCAGGAACAAAAAGATTTATCATAATTTTAGAATATTTAAGATTTTATTAGTACATTGAGTATATTTAAAGATGAACATTTTTATAAATCATAATTCATAATCTTTCCTTAGTGGAGATGGGCTCTTTTCCACTGACCGCAGTTTTTTTTTTTAATCCTCACCCAAGGATATGTTTATTGATTTTAGAGAGAGAGAGGAAGGGGTGGAGGAAGAGAGAGAGAGAGAGAAAGATCAGTGTGAGAGGAAACGTCAATTGATTGCATCTCATACATGCCTTGACCAGGGTTAGAACCTGCAACATAGGTGTGTGCCCTGACTGGTAATTGAACCCGAAACCTTTTGGTATATGGGATGACACTCCAGCCAACTGTGCTACCCAGCCAGGGTTCCCCTGACAGCAGTTTATATGTATATAAATAAATAAATAGTACTGAAACATCTTTCAAATGAAAAAAAATGTAATGGAGGATTTTATTTGATTTCTTTCCCTTTTAGAAACATGAACATTTATTATTCTTTCAAAGTTAGAATTTTCAAATAGTAAAATTCTCTTGAAATGAAACAATTACATTGCTTTATAAATTGAAAGCAGGTGTGGCAAGAAGGGTGCATATATTTGGTATCTAAGAATATTGTTATTTTGGGGGAATCTCAAGAGCTGGTTAGTGCACTTATGCTTTAGGATTGAAGTAAATGTGTTGGTAAAAGGGAAAAACTAGTGCTGGCAAAATATATTGATATCTTTAGATCTTGTCATTCCTGTACCTTGCTTTGACTTTGGGAATCTTTGTAACATTGACCATTTTTTTTTTATCTCCCCCTACTGTTAAGACTAACTTGTTTCTGCTATTACTCCCATATTTCCTTATGTTTTCAATCACTTTTGCTAAACCACTCACCCCTGGTGAAGGGAAGGCAGGGTTGGGGAGGGGGAAATATAGATCCATCACTGGAAAGAGTGAAATTTGCACAAAGAGACCATCACGTACGTTGCTTCATTCTTTGTATATATTTTCTTTCTACCTCTTGTGAATATTTGTTGGTTGAGTAGTTCCACTGTGAAAGATGTATTAGTTTTATGTTATGGAATGAATTACTGAAAATTTAGCAGCTTAAAACAGCAGACATTTATTTTATCCCACTATCTGTGGGTCAGGAGTATGGGTACAGCTTGGTTTTGGAACTTACAAAGTTACAGTCTATGTGTTGATTGGACTGCGGGAGCTTGCGGTTCTCTTCCAAATTCATGTTATTGTTGACAAATAACAGTCTACTGTGGGACTAAGGGCTTCAGTTCCTTGCTGGCTGTCAGCTGTTAGAGGTCCCTGCACATTCTTGCCACATGGGCTCTGTCATAGGCCCTCTCACTACATGGAAGATCATGATTTTAAAGCTAGCAGCAGAATTTTGTTCCCTTCAGGAAGGGCTTTCACCGGATTAAGTCAGGCCCAGAAAAGGTAATCTCTCTTTTGGTTAATTTAGCTGGACTGTTATCACATTTGGAAAATCCCATCAAATTCCTAAGCCCTTCCTACACTCAAGTGGAGGGTGCTATACTGTTATCTGTTTGATCAATTAAGAATTTTTTTTAAAGTTTTAAATTTACCTTCATTTATTCCTTCTTTGATGCTCTTCCTTTATATGGATGTGAATTTTGACCTATATTTTCCTTCCCTTGAAAGAGCTTCTTTTAAAATGTCTTGCAAGGCAAGTCCACTGGCAACAAATTCTCTCTCTCCTCTCCTCTTTGTCTGAGAAAAATGTTTATTTCTCTTTTGAAAGGTAATTTTTCAGGATACAGAATTCTAGGTTGGTAGACTTTTTTCCCTCAACATTTTAAATATTTCCCTCTACTTTTCTTGCTTGCATGATTAAGAAATAAGATGTAATTATATTTGTTCTTATTATGGATAAGGTGCTCTTTTCCTCTAGCCTCTTTCAGGATTTCTTTTTTCAGAAATTTTCTGTAGTTTAAAAAGGATATGGTGTGGGAGGTTTTATTTGTTTTATGTTTTGTCGTTTTGCATTTTTCCTTCTTAGCATTCTTTGAGCTTCCAAGATCTATGGTTTGATGTCCGTTATTAATTTGGGGGAAATTCTTGGTCATTATTTTATTTGTTTTTTTTCTCTCTTCTGGTATTCCCATAACATGTATGTTATAGCTCTTGTAGTTGTCCCACAGTCCTTGGATATTCTGTTCTTTTTTTTTTTTTCTTCAGTCTTTGTTCTCTTTACTTTTTATTTTTTGAGGATTCTATTGATATATTCTCTCATTCAGATTCTTCCCTTTGCTGTGTCTTGTATACTAACAAGCCTGTCAAAGGCATCTTTCATATCTGTTGTTTTTTCACCTGTAACATTTCTTTTTGGATTCATAGGGTTTCCATCTCTATGCTTACATTGCCCACCTGTTCTTTCTTGTATGCTGTTTCTACCTTACCCATTAGAGATCTTAGCATATTTATTGTTGTTTAATAATTCCAACATCCCTTCCATGTCTGGTTCTGATGCTTGCTCTGTCTGTTCACAATGTGTTTTTTGCCTTTCGATATGCCTTGTAAATTTTTCTTGATAGGCAGGCATGATATCCTGCTAAAAAGGAACTGCTATAAATAGGACCTTAGTAATGAGTAGTGGAGTAGGGGAAGCATTCTTTGGTCCTATGATTAGCTCTCAGCATTTTAGTGAACCTGTGCATCTGGACTGTGAATGTAAGTGTTTTTCTTTTGTTTCTCTCTCCACTTAGGCAGACAACATGGTTAAAGTGGGATGGTGTTGGGTATTTTCCTTGACCCAGGTCAGTTAGGCTCTCGTTGACTAGATTCTTCTGAGGGTAGGTACACCATGTTGAGAAGAACAGAGTGCTCTGGTGTTAATTCATAGTGACCACCCATCCCACCCAACCTGTGGGAATCTCAAGTGTGTTTGGGAGTCAGACCAGCAAGTGGGATGACACCCAACCAACTGAGCCATAATGGTCAGGGCTGTGCCCTCTCTCTCTTATGGTTTTAGGAAGAGTTGCTGGTTTTCCAGTCTGATCTGCTTTTATTTTTAGCTTTAATTCTTTTTTTAAACATTTTTTTGGGGGTGGATACATTTGTTGATTTTTGGAGGGAGAGAGAAACATTGATTGGTTGCCTCCCATACTGTGCCTGACCAGGGACCAAACCTGCAACCTAGGTATGTACCCTGATTGGAATTGAACCTGACTTTACAGTGCACAGGATGATGCTTCAGCCAGCCAAGCCACACCCGACAGGGCTTAGCTTTAATCCTTTTGACCTGAAGAGTCTATGATGTCAACTGCAGTTATTGAAAAGCACAGATTTTAACTATTTCTTAGTTCTTTTTTATTTACTCATTCAAATGTCTTACTACTTATTGTTTATTCATATTTTCAAATTCTATGTACTTATATTTGTAGTATAGTTTCCTTTATATAATTGTCTTTAAGAAGGAAGTTTTATGGATTTTAAACTTTGAATCCTTAAATGATTGAAAATGTCTAGCTTTAGCCCTGGCTGGTGTGGCTCAGTGGGTTGAGTGCTGGCCTGGGAACCTAAGGGTTGCCGGTTTGATTCTCATTCTAGGGCACATGCCTGGGTTGCAGGCCAGGTCCCCAGTAGAGGGGGCATGTGAAAGGCAACCATACATCGATGTTTTTCTCTCTCTCTTTCTCCCGCCCTTCCCCTCTCTAAAAATAAATAAATAAATAAATTATTTTAAAAAAAAGTCTAGCTTTATTTTTTCACATTGTTAATGGATGGTTGTTGGCGCCAAATCAATACCAACAGGAATCCCCAATTTGGGGTGCGGTGAAAAAGGAAACTGTTCAGTGCAAAACAGTTCAATTGTGATATAGCTTGGCTGTGAGGCAGCCCTGGGACTAGTCAGGCCCCTTTCTGGCTAGATAACTCTGCTCTGCTCTTTGCTGGTCTGCTCTGCTCTGCTCTTCTCTGGCAAGGCATGTTCAGTGTTTCAGCTTAGTGGGGGAAACACAGTTCTGGGTGGAAAGGGAAAACGTGCTCTCAGAGCCAGAGGGAAGCTAGCTTATATAGACAAAAGACCCTGCCCCTGGTCCCTGATTGGTCTGGTCTCATGCAAATGAGGACTCCAAATCTTCACAGTTTGATTGGTCCAAAAGACATTGGCCTGATTGGCCAGAATAGAGCTGCTCTGGTTATTAGAGTTGCGCAGCTCCAATTGGATGGGGAAAGCCTCAGTCCTGTTGCTTAAAATAGGATTGCAGGAATTCCTTTATAAGGGCTCGCTCAGATGGCAGAAATAATCCAGGCAGGCAATGCAGTGCAGGCTTCTCCCTGAAGTGCAGTTTGTGTGACAGCAACCTATATAGAGATGGCTGCTAGGCTCTGTTTTTGTTTTTAAATTTGAGCCCAGTTAGCCACCAGGAATTTTTTTTTCTTTTTTAAAAAAATTTCGTTTGCTTATTTAGAGAGAAGGGAAGGGAGAGAGAGAGAGAGGCAGAGAGACATCAATGTGTGATTGCCTCTCATGCACCCTCCAACGGGGACCTGGCCTGCAACCCAGGCATGTGCCCTGACCGGGAATTGAACTGGCAGCCCTTTGGTTTGCCAACTGACGCTCAATCCACTGAGCTGAATCAGCTAGGGCTAGGAGCCCTACTTAGTAGGTGTCTTCTTTCTCAGGGTCCACAACATGAATTCTGATTTACTTTTGTATGTACTTCTGTGTTTCAAATAATTTTCGTTCAGACTTTGAAGCTACATCTTTGTTGTCTTTTAGCATCAAGTGTTGCTGGTACCACTATGATATATGTTTTTCCATAGGCAATATGCTTTTTAACCTCTTAGGTAACAAATTAAAAAGTAAAGCTCCATAGCCTTAAGTTTTTGTGTTCTTAATAATAGAATCAGTTTGAACTTGAGGATAGGTAAAATGAAGAGTATTGTTGTGTTTAAAAAGAAACTCCCATATTTCTCCCAAATCTTAAGCTTAATAAAGGGAGGATACCTTCAGAGTTTAATAATATTTTCTCCTGTTGCCACTTTACAATGTTTTTTAATACTTGCACCATTGAGTAACTTTCGGCTTCCTGAGGTAGCATAATCTCTTGCCACCCTTTGGCTACTTCTAAATTTATGTATTTTGAGTTGGAATGACTCCTTGAACAATTTGTCTGTTTTCTCAGTGGAAAAGTTAAAAATAAAGCTCATCTTCCTGGTAGTTTGTAATTTTAGTTCAGATCAGGGGTGTCCAGCCCCGCAGTCCATTGGCCACGTATGGTCCGGGATGGCTGTGAATGTGGCCCAACACAAAATTGCAAATTAACTTAAAACATGAGATTTCTTTGTGGTTATGTGTTGTATTGTCATGTAAAATAAATGTACGTGTGCTCTCACTATTTGAACACACAAGCAGCCTCAGTTTGATGGCAGTGCTCTGCTTCCTGTGTCTTATTTTCCAAGCGCAGACAGTAGAATTGACATCATCAGATGTTGCATGTGCTCAGGGTGACTTAGAGAGGCAGTGATTATCAATAATACTTAAGCCTACCATCGCAACGTTAGATGTTTAGTGTTATTTAGAAGTCAGGTAAGCATTCTTAATTGTTAAAGGTACTTCCACACCTCCTTGGCGCCTCACATGTCACCTTCCATGTTCTACAATCGGCCCTCCTGCTTGCCCTGCATTGGCAGCCGAAAGGGCTGTGGAAGGGTCCAAATCTTGCTTTCTGTTTTCCTGTTAATTAGTTTTCATAATAAAAGTAAATAAAGTCCCTTACCTATTCTTATTTTTTTAAACAATATTTTATTGATTATGCTGTTACAGTTGTCCCACTTTCCCCCCCTTCTTTCCCCCCACCCCCTTACCCCCCCTTTCCCCTCCCTTTAGTTTTGTCCATAGGTCATACACATAAGTCCTTCTGCTCCTGCACTTCCTATACTATTCTAACCTCCCCCTATCTGTTGTCTACCTCCCATTTATGCTACTTGTTCTGTGCCCCATTCCCACCCTCTCCCCCTACCACTCCCCTGTTGATATTCCTCCATACCTCATATAACTCCCTTTAACATT